>PVKS010021881.1:0-18260 GCA_004027875.1 Aplodontia rufa | reverse complement strand
ATCACCTAAGGTTACAAAAAAGTTGCTAAAAGATGATGCATTCTGCATGGGTTTGGATTGTAGCCTTCACTTACAGTTATTTAGTGCTTCTATTTAATATTTTGGGATTTTTTTCCCTCACTCTCTGCCTCTCCCCAACAAATCCAAGAGCAAAGAAGCGAAGAGTGGATTTGGAGTATGTATTCCTATAAAGCCAGTTAAAGTGATCAGGTTTTCATTCATTATAAACATAATATCAGAAATTTTAGTGGAACAAAAGAATGTGATATAAATAAAAGTATATGCTGAGCTCCACTTTCCACTTATAAATCATTTGTACTTTGTTTTTCTGTTATTTTCCACTATAATTTTTAACAATGTAAGATAAGAAAATAAGTACAACTACATTCTTTCAAACTGTTCCCTACCTGTCTTCTCAACTCCTAATACCTAAATTTTAATGAAAAATATATTTTTCTATAACTATGCACTTTTATTATTTGCATTGTCTATTGTCTAACTTTAAAATTAAAAAGAGAATCCTTAAAGTTTTATATAGTCCACAGTTTTTTGTAGAATTAAGAAAAAATAATTGAACGAATACAGAAAAAAATCCCTTGCTACTTAGAGGAACATTTTGATTTAACTGTAACCTTTAAGAAGAATACTAGGGGCTGGAGCACTGGCTCAGCAAGTTACAGCGCTTGCCTCACATGCACAAGGACTCAAGTTCAAACCCCAAGCACCATGTACACAAAAAAGTGTCTGAACAATGAAAGCCAAATGAAAAACTAAATAAAATTGATTCTCTCTTTCTCTGTCACTGTTCCTCTCTCTTTAAAAAAATAAAAGAAGGAGAATACTAAAGTGACTCCATGTAGAAGACAAAACTTATTTCTTAAATTCTGACCTATTTACCAAAAATCAGCAATTTTATAGATAATATAAACAAGTGGACAATTGTAAGAAAAAAGAAAGGAAATCTGGGGGATTCTCAACTGCACCTATTTCTAATCAATCTGAAAAGATGATAATGTCACCACTCAGTACTTAACAAAAGAACATACAAATATGGTTTACATATATGTGAACATGAAGAGACACTTTCATTAGAAAATGTCAAAATTATTTTTGAAATGAATCAATTCACTATCAATTTTATTTGAGAGCAATTTTATTTACTTAAATATTATTATAATACTATAATTGGAAGTGGAAAGAAAATAAGACCTTTTCCAGAATTGATTGTTTTCCACATAGTGCATGTGTGTGTGTGTGTATACATATATATGTATACATATACACATTTTTAAGAATGATTACATTAGCAGTTCCATTACTGAACTGGAATAAGTTGACTCATTTAATATAACTTGCTCTTATAGAAAGCATACTGACCATGGTCACACAGAAAAGTGTCATAAATCATAAACCATTCAAGAATATTTGGAGTTAGTTTTAAAACAAGACTAGTGGGAACTTTTTAATGCATGGAGACATGCTTAGTGAGAAGTTGTCAAGTCCTGGTGACATAGTTGATAGACTATAGGCATATATCTCTCTGTATCCTATGTTGTACTCTGCAATGAATTCCTGATATTGGGTGGTATGGTTTGGATACTAAGTGACCCCTGTAGCTCATGTGTTAAACAGTGCAAGAAGGCTTGGAGGAGAAATGACTAGGTTACAAGCTTTTTAACCAATCATTGAATTAATCCTCTGATAGGGATGAACTGAGTGGTAACAGAAAGCAAGCAGGGTATAGCTGGAGGATGGAGGTAATTGGGGGTGTGTCTTTGTGGTATATATTTTGTTATCTGGCCAGTGGAGATCTCTCTGCTTCCTGGAGCCATGCCTTGAGCTGTTTCCCTCCATCATACTCTTCTGGCCTGCTGTTCAGTCTCACCTCCATCCCTGAGGAATGGAGCTGGCCATCTGTAGACTAAGACCTCTAAAACTGTGACTTCCCAAATAAACTCTTCCTCCTGTAAAATTGTTCTCATTACAATGGCCACAGCAGTGAAAAAAATGGACTAAAACATGGAGAATAGTTTCAAATATACAGCACAAAGTAGTCCCAAGTGTAGTGTATAGAATCATCCCCTAAGATATCCATGCCCTAATCCCTGGAAATTGTATGTTACATACATGGCCAATGAGACTTTGCTATGATTAAGATTATAAGCCTTAGAGGTACTTGAATAACCTAGACTGTGGGTCCAATTACATGAGCTCTTAAAAGCAGAAACAACCCTCCAATTGGATGCAGAGAGCTGAAGCCGAAGATAAAGTCAGAGACTGGAAGCAAGAGATGGACTCAAGAGAGCACTGCTGGTTTGAAGATGGACGGGGCAACACCAGGAAGAATATGCGATATCAAAAATCCTAACAGAGATCTCCCTTTGAGAGATAGAAAGGAAACAGGGGTTTCTGGCCTACAAATGCAGGGACTGAATTCAACTAACAACCTCAAAGAGATTGCAAACAGATTCATCACCGAAGGTAAGAACAAAGAACGTATCTCTGCGGATACCTTGACTTTGGCTCCGTGAGACTGAACAGAAGATCTCACTGTTCCATGCTGCACCCATGTCTTCCACAAAATTATGAGGTAATAAAGTCAATATATTTGTGATAATTTCTTACAATATCAATAGAAAACCAAAAAAAATGTTACTTATCTCCTTTGCTGAGGAAATTGTTTTAGGTATTATGAAACTATTTGAATGTGCCTATTCTCCATAATAAGTTGAACTTAGAACAGTTAAATGAATTTTAAGAACTATTTGAATCCAAGTAAGATCCTCATTTCTGTTTTCACAAAACAAAACCTTTGGATCGGCATTTATTCTATATCCTTAAAGCGGAAAAGCAACTGAACTTTACATGTCTGCCATATGTTAGCTAATATATTAGGAGATTTATAAACAACATTTTATGTAAATGTCATGTTGTTTCAAATAAATCTTACTACATTAAACTTGAGTTCAGCTAACTGCCAGAAAACAGTAGTTTTCAAGAAATTTAGTCAGGAAAGCATAAAAAGGTATGTCTAAATGACTCTCTTTCATGACAAAACCCAGAATTTTCTGAGTCTTCACAAGTTAAATATTTAGGCACTTAAATGATACCACTGATTAAGATCAGATCAACAATATTTATTGAAAGCATGACATCTCTGTGGCTGCCATCTTGGTCCTGCTGCTCTGACTGTAGTTCCAGAGCTCCCATGCATTAACATTACTGCCACCAAATTGAGCCTCTGCCTTCAGAAACCCTGAAAGCTGGCTGCTGACAAATGTTTTCTCCTTTCTTTCTACTTTCTTCTTTTCTTGTCTGAACCCAGTAATTAAAACAAAGCTATCTCTGGTCTGTCTGGGAAGATTTAGAGAGAGACTGAAACTTTCCACTTCTTCACATAGGCATGTGAAAGACTTAAATCTGAAGGTTCAGTCTGGTTTGAAATTTTTCTTGCCTATGGAGGTAGACCTTATACACCCTTCAAAAATGAAGACTCAAGGTGCATAGAAGGTTTGAAGGTTAATATTGCCTAAAATCCAAGGTTCAAATATTACAGCAATGCTTTTCTTTGTGCCTTGAGGCCTAGAGTAACTTTCAGAATTTTAAATTTCATAAAAGAACTTTATTTTGTTTATATCACCTAGAAACGTCCCAGTACATTTAATGACTTTTCAGTCAATGAAAATACTTAAGTCTGAAATAGTACTAAAAGTTATATATAGGAATATACCAATATTCTGAGTTAGTTGTATAGTTTTGTGGGGGGAGGTGGGGAGAGGTGTTCTAAAACATTGTAGTAAAGAAAATATGATTAACAGATAAAAGTCAATTATTGAAATCTATGTCGCAGCTTATGGGAGAAATAAAGGTAAATATACCATAGAATTTGAACATAGATAAAGTTTTTTTATATATAAATAAAGGTAGAGGGACAGTGAGAGAGAGAGAGAGCAGAGAGAATCAATTTTTATTTAGTTTTTCACGTGGCTTTCGTTGCTCAGACACTTAGTTGCGTACATGGTGCTGGGGTTTGAACTCACATACTTGCACAAGCTGGGCAAGCACCGTAACCTCTGAGCCACCTGTTCAGCCCCAACGTACATAAAGTTAATAGAAGTTGACACATACATAAGGGCTCATAAAATATGCCATCACTCAAATGCTTTCTTAGAAAGCTTACACTACATCTACATCTAGCCAAAGAATGGAATACGAGAAAAAACATCAAAATGGGAAACCAGTGGTATACAAGAATAATAACAACATTCAAATAAATTAAACTTTAAATGGTATATATATACTTGATGAAAACTTAATTTCAAACCTGAATGAAACTATAGACAATATATCTTAGAGTAAAAATTATTTCTAAAAGTTTCTGTCAGTAAATATCAGTGTGTCAACTCAAATGTGGAAGTTCAGTGTGGATACAAGAGCACACATAAAAAAAGTGTTCTACTTTTCTTCTTTAAAGTTTGGACAAAAATGGTCCATTTACTTTCTCATATGTGAAATGAAAGGCATAATATAAAAATACAGATAGTATGACTTGAAGTTTGAGAAAAGCATCAATCCCCTACTGTAAGAGATGATGAAAACTTACTTAATCAAAAATTTAAATAGTTGTACATGTAGTTAGTTGAAGATTTTCTACAAAGCACAAAAATTAATATAAGAAAACAACTAAGAACAGAGGAAATTGAAAAATGTTATGTACTCAAACCTGAAAAGTATAAGACATAAATTGTGTTGAAAGTAAACTCATAGCAGATCAGGGAAAAACCTAAGTTCTGCTAATTCTTGTGTTTTAGTCAAATCTCTTATTAAAAAGAGTTTATAAATTAAAACACCAATCTGCTGTGGTCTCCATATTTTAAACTATATACTCTGGGTTTAAGTTTATGATGTTGTAGTACATAAGGTACTGGTTCTCAAAAGCATAAATATTTTTTGTCTTTCCAACTCACTTAAATAATTCCCCTAGAAATAAAAAGTACTAGCATCATGTTTAATATTTCTTCTTGACTATCTTTGACTCTAAAATCTTAAATGCTTTAATTAAAATGGATATGAGTTTTTAGATATCGGATGAATAATTTTTAGGGAACTGCTATCCAGTTTTGTACACATAATTAACACTGTATAGTGCACTTAAAATTTCTGACACTCATGTGTAGTGTTTTTATCACAATAAAAATAATAAAACTTGAATTTATATCCTGTTTCTGCCTCTGAAATGAGTCATATGTGAATAGGAAACATAATTTTCTAAGATTTTTATCTTGCTGAACAGAAAATGGAATTGAAGTGATCAAACTCAGCTCTTACAAAGATAATAAAGTATTGGAAACTGGGAAATGAATGTATTGATCAACAGATGCTTCTTTTCATTCTACTACAATAGGTTCTTTGCTCTTACTCATTATGTGTCATACTTCTGTCATTGACATACTTCTATCACATGTCAGTGTAAATATTGGATTAATCATCACTTCATCTCAAATAAGCGAAGTGTTCTTGAAGGGGAAGGCATTTTTAATTTGCTTTCTTCATTTAAGGAAGCCCAAAACAATGACACCAGAATAACCTCAGTGTTATCTTTCATGTTCCCTTGAACTGGATACACATCTATAACATACATGTTTTATTAAAGTCTCCAGATTGGGGATAGGTGTCTTCTGAAAACATGTAAGATATTGAAGGCAGGAATGTAGCATATTGCACATAGAAAATGGCTGCTATAAGTCCCAGATGAAACCAGTCTCACAACAACCACTATTTTCTTTTTCAGCCTGCACATTGCATACATGCCTGAAAAGTGTCTGGCATTAGCTAATGGAAGATAAAATCAAACTCAGCTATATGTAAGTAGTTTTGGAAGATACAGAAATATTAAAAAAGATCTCTACGCTGGATGAGTTTACATTACATTTGGAAGAAAAAAAACATACATAAATCAACACATTTACAAGTTAAGACTTGTTATGAGCCTGAAAGTAGAAGTATATGAAAGGGGAAGAGAGACAGATTAGAATTCAGACTTTGAGACCTAACAGGTTCAATAATTTATTTTCCAGATTAGTATATTAGTGTTTTGCTTATCTAATATATAAATAATATAAATTGATTGTTTAAAATATGAAATGAAAAATTTCAGAGAAGATAATGTCATTATCAATAAGTATTGTGATTGATTCTCATTTTCAGTCATTTGCAAAAACTGTTCTAAGTGACTGGGAGTTATGAAAAATTATTTTGTAACAGCTTAATTGAGAAATAATTAGAATTCAAAATATGCCTCTGTAAGTACAAGGTTCCATGATCTTATTACACTTAGAGTTTTGAGGCATCAGAATCCAACTTTGTAACCTTTCCATCATCCCCAAGTAGTTCTCTTGTGTTCATTTTAGTTACTTCATATGTAACCTAGAGGTTACATATGAAGTAACTAAAATGAGGGAAGCCACACGCAACCCTCTACCTTCTGTCTTAACACTTTGTCTTTTCTGGGTACTTCATGAACATGGAATCATACAACAAGAGATGTTTAGTGGCTGGCTTCTTTCTCTTAGCATGATGCTGTTTGATTCCATTCCTCTGTATACCAGTAGGTTGCTGTTTATTTTTTCTGTAATAGTGCACAGATACATAATCCTTTCTGAGCCTTTTACCAGTTGAGGTCTATTTGTGCTGCTTCTATTTATTGGCTATTATAGATAATGTTGTTATGACCATTTCTGAACAAGCTGCATATGGAAATATACTTTAATTTCTTGTGATTACATTTCTAGAAGAATTTATGCTTGTTTGCTTTAAAGAAACTACCAAATTGTTATTGACCATGATTATACCATATCATATATCTGTTAGTAATGTGTTGAATTCCTAGATTCTCTACAATATCACTAACACGTGGTATTGCCTTTGATTATAAATATTCTAATGGATATTCTGTGTAATCTCATTGTGGTTTTAATGTGGAATTTCTAATTAATATGAGTGTTGAGCATATTTTATGTGCTTATTGACATTCAGTTACCATCACTGGTGAAATGTATATTCAAATTGCTTTAATCAAATTATCTTTTTTTATTGACTTGGAGGGCTTCTTTATCAACTCTGAATAAAAGTCCTTATTCAGATTTATGATATGAAAATATTTTCTTCTAGTTGCACTTTTATTTTCATTCTCTTAAGAATCTCTTTTAAAGTATAAAATTTTTAATTTGATAAAGTCTAACTTACTAGGTTTTTATGGGCTGTGTTTTCAGTGCCATGTGTAAGAAATCTTTGCCTAATCCATGTTCTCAAAGATTTTCTCCTATTTTTCTTCTATAGTATGCACAATACTGTTCTTACATTTAGGTTACTTCTTAATAAGTTTCAAGACTGTTTTGGTTATTTCTGGTCTTTTGCCTTTCCATACACATTTCAGAATCACCATATCTCTTCCTACAAAAAAATCTTGCTGATGTTTTGATGGAATTGTGTAGCATTTATAGAAAATTCGGGCATATGTGACATCTTAATAATATCAAGGGCTAGGGGTATAGTTCAGTGGTAGAGTGCTTTCCTACCATGTGCAAGTTCCCCTAAGCTTCATTCCAGCACTGCAGTCAATCAATCAATGATGTTCTCCAAAACATGAAAATACAATGTCTCTTCTACATATTTAGATCTCTTAGTAATGTCCTGTTGCTTTCACTGTGCAAACCTTGTATGTATTTTATTAAATTTATTCTTAAGTAGTTTATCATATTTGATGCTACTGTGGATGGAATTGCTTTCTTAAATTTATTTTTGATTATTCTTCTGTACTATATGGAAATATATTCAATTTTATATATTCATCAATCATCTTGTGACCTTACTAAACTCATTTATTAGCTCTAGTGAGTTTTCTTTGTGGACTTGGAAAAATTTTAAGAAAGGAAGTATTATAGTTGGATTTGCACTTAAATAGATAATTCTCCTCTGCAGGTGTGAGGAGGAAGCATCTGAAGTAAAAATGCTGGAGGAAAGGAGATAACTTCTCTACAGTGTTGGACTAGCTACTGACAACAAGAATCCTAGCTGGATTATGTAATAAAACTACAAATACACCATAAAACAAAATAAGAAAAAGAATGCTTATGCTTACTTTTTCATAGAAATGGGCATGTTTGTTCTAAGGAAACTGTTATGTGTCTTTTCAATTAATTACATTTATTACAGCTTTTGGAATTCTGCTTCCAGTAATGGGAGACTGTGACATGTGGATAGGCTCTGCTGTTGAGGACAATTAGAAAGGTTATGTACTTTATTTCAATTTTTAATTCATTGTGTCCTAAGGCAGTGAAAACAGTGGAGATTGGAGAGTTTGGGATCTAGGGAAAAGGAAGAGCTCAGGCATTTAGGACAGATTTTCCCCTAGTTTCAGAGGAGCTGGCTCAGCATAGTTGGTAGCTTCCTGGAGCTAAAAAGGATCAAGTCCTGACAAAATGCAGTGCTCTGGTAAGACCTCCTCATTTGGAGTTAAGGCTCAGGACTGTACCCAAGAGGTAAATATACTGTGGGATACATCTCCCCAGAAATTATTTGGATTGAAGTGACTGAGAATTGATACATTCCCAGGCATCTCACCAAAATAAATAACTTTTCCTGTGGAGGAAAATAATAATGTTCTTGAACTAAAGTGACTTCTGTTAACAAACGTGTAAATAAAATGACTGCTGCAAAGTAAAAATAACCACGAACAAGGGATGAAAGACAGTAAGAATGAACAACAATATACAAGAAATGAAACAAATTATAAAAACTCCAGATATTGAAGCTGTTTGAAGGATTCAAAATAGTTATGCTTACAGTGCTTAAGGTGATAAAAGACCAAATTACAAAGCAAAACAAAACAAATGAAAATTATAGAATTTAAAAGGATTCCAAAGAACCAAATATGTATTTACTAACAAATTAGATACAGGAGAGGAAATTAGTGAACCAAAAGGTAGATATAAAAATAAAACTCTAAGTGAATTTTGTAGAGAAAAGATGGAAAATACAGAAGAAAGGGTAAGATGAATAAAAGATAAAGTGAAAAGAACTAGAATATGGAAATTTGAATTCCAGAATGAGATGAGAGACAGAATCTGACAAAATTAATATTTAAAGAAAGAAATGGCTAAATATTTTCTCAAACTAATAAAAGACATTAAGTCACAATATCAATAATTCCTACAAACAATAAGCATGAAAATAAAAGAAATATGCAGTTCAGCCAAAAAGAAAAACAGAATTTACCCTTAAAGAGGCAACCAACCATTAAGTTGACAGCTTCTAAAGAGAAACAATGGAAGTTAGAATGTTGTGTTGAAAGTCAAAAGAAAAAACAACTGCCCACTTAAAATTTAAAATCCAGTGCAAACATCTTTTAGGAATAAAGGTAAAATAAAGATATTTTCTGAAAATTTGAAGTAGAGAAAATTATCTGCAGACCTACGCTAATGAAAATATGGACAGTTGTTTCTCAGGTAGATGAAAAATAATCATATATGAGAAGCTTAAGATCCAGAAAGAATAATTAATATTGTAAATGATAAATATGTGAATAAATCTAAAGAAATATTTCCTGCATAAAACCAAAGGATTAATACATTCCATATAGGCATATAAAGCAGAAAAAATACGCATTAAGAATTATACTTTGTGAGGATGCACATTGCAATTTGTAGGTTAACTATTAAAATAGGAATGTAAAACTCTGAGAATAACAGAGGGGAAAGTCAAACAATAAAAACGTTTAACCAATTCTAAGGAGGCATGAACAAGAAGTAAAGGAAACACAGAACAGAGAGATAAGATAATAAGTTATGAACAAATAAACAAGATCGTCAGAATATATAGAAATAAAATCCAGAAATTATTTCTATTTTTAGGAAATATATTTAAGAATATAGATTTATTGAAAGAACACGTATAGAGATAGTATACAATGCAAACACTAATAAAAAAAGAAATTTGCTGTAGTACAAGCAAGTTACTACAGACAAGTAAAATTTAAGGGAAATTTCCTGTCTATGAATGCATAAGAAATTTCGTGACGACAGAAGACTCAACTGTCCATGAAATTATAAAAATGATGAACTTGAATGAAACTAACAGCAGCCCTAAATACACATACACAAAATAAAATAATTGCAAGAAGTAACAGAAAATCTACAATCACGGTGGGAGACACTAAAACTTGTGATTATACAAAGATAAGACTTCATATTGAAGCAGCAAATAAAGTTTTACTTTTAGTAAACAAATTTATTGAAGGTTACCAAAAATTGTGATTTCAGAAATCATAGCTTTTCTATATAAAGATACTATCTGATTTTAAACCAAGCAATAACAAATGCAACTGATTATTTGTCCAAATTCAATAATTCAGAGGGCTGTATTCTAATGGCAGAATGGATTAAACAATAGGCTAACAAAAAATTTTCAATGGCATTTTGAAAGGTATTGTTAAATAATGTTTTCCATATGTAAAATTAACAAAGATAAAATCATCTTACTATTTGGAACTGATTTTTATCTCCTTTATGCTAGAAATAGATGACTAGGAGGGCTGGAGTGGTGCCTTAGCTGTTATGCACTTGCCTGGCATGTGTGGGAGGATGTGGTTTTGAATCCCAGCACCAGGTACACAGCCAAGTGCTGGAGCAAGGAAAGCTTCTAAATGAAAAATTAATTCTCTCTTTCTCTCCTCTCTCTCACTGTCCCTCTTAAGTAGAAGAAGGAAAGAAAGAAATAGATGACTAGGTAAACTTTATTATAAAAAAACCTTAAAGCAAATTTATTCTTTTTAAAAACTAGGTCAAATATTATCTATTGTAAAATTGCCAAAATATAAATGCCTTATAAAGTCTCATAAGAATAAATGCAATTTTTGAGCCACAATATTACATGTATCAATTGAAGTAAATTACCCTAAAAGTAGATATAAAGGGAGTGTATTATAGGTAAGAATAACCCAGATAAATTTTCTTACTTGTATTAAAATATAGGGCCCAATTCTAGTCATATGCATTCTTGAACAATTCGTTGTGTTAACATTAAGGTTGACATGGACTAGAAGGTAAAGGACTCTTGAAAGTAGAAATCTCCTCTTGGCAAATACCATAAGAATAACAATAGCAGTCAATCTTTCTATCTGCCTTTGAAGGCAACCTGAGGCCACCTGTCTACCACAATGGAGAGAAGAAGGAACCAGGTCCAGAACAAGGACATCTACTCTAAGTTTCAGGGTCAAGAACCTCAAATTTTGTAGGCAAAAATGATTTTACATTTTCATTATTGGAGAAATTTGTCCTAACACAAGTCTCAAAGAAGAAATTACCCATCATTCAGAACTTTAATAAATTCTATCACACTTGGAAGAAATTAGTAGATCCTTTAAAAAAAATCATTAGAATCACAAATAAAATTGATTGCAATATGAAGAATAATTTCAAATTCAAGCCTCTGTACATTTGGCCTATTAGTCATCACATATTAAATAGCTTAATATTTATGATTATTAACTAAACAGACAACAAATACTAACAGTCCAGAAGGAGTCATGCAGCATAACCTAGTAGAGAGTTACTCTTTTGAAAACAACCTACAATCAAATTACAGAGATCAATGAAAAGATTTATGATCGAATTAATTATGGCAGGATAGTCATGTTTTAAGAGGGGATTTCCTCAATCATAATTCTTTTAAATTCTCTTTTTGCACAAGCTGGGACATTGTGATAGGTCATAGTTACTACCCAGCCCTAGGACATAAAATCCTGAAGAAAATTATTTAGGAATAATAGTGAATAATAATAATAATAATAATAATTTTCATGTCCCTGTTACTTAATTTATAATTTTGTTCAAAGATTAATACAAAAAGAGAATCCTATGAATGCTAATATTAATATTAAGAACATGAGACTATAAATTCTAGTGGAAACACTCAGGTTAGAAATTCATCTTGATAATACTAATGACTATTGATCATTCCCTCTTAGAGAATAAAAATGGGAGCAACCATAAACAAAGAAAAGAAGTTCAAGGAGGTAGAGGAAGAGGAGGGGGAAGAAAAGAAGCAGGGGAGCAGGAGGAAGAGATAAAGCAGAATGAAAAAAAGAGAAAGAAAATTAACAATTAAATCATAAATTACTTCAAAGAGAAAACCAAATGATAACATTTTTTTCCCTTTTACAAAATATATAGATCTAAGAAATTGTGGCAATAGTATTATAATGCTATGTAACCATCAATACCACTCCTTTTATAAAAAATGTGCTTAATTTAGGAAATAAATTTCTTAGTAAAAGTGCATGAAGAATGTGAGAAGAAATGAAATTTGAAGTCCAAAAATGTTGGGGTAATATCCTGTATTAAAAGTTATTTACAGAGCTGGAGTGGTGGCTTGGCAGTTATGGCACTTGCCTGGCATGCTCAAGTAAACGGGTTCAAACCCCAGCACCACGTACACAAATAAATGTCAGAGCAATGAAAGCCATGTGCAAAACTCAATAAAAATTGATTCTCTCTGCCTCTCCCTCTCTCTCACTGTCCTTCTCTCTTTTAAAAAAAGTTATGTACATTCTGATCCCTATTAAAATACTTAAAATGCCAATAACGTTTGTATCAATCATCTCTTGATATAAAAACCCACTTTATTCCAGAAGGGGATATGAGATACAATGTCAATGTCAGTCTCCTATACATAACTTCAGTATTGTAGACACTTTAGACATGTGACTTCATAAATTGTTTCATTTTCTTGTTTTATCAAGATTTTTAATATAACCTAATTTTTTCTGTGACTGAATGACTTGCCAATAAACATAAGGTAGATATCATGGAGAATATGTCAAGAAACAAAAGAATAATCTGTTTTTATCTATTTTGTAATTTTGAGCACCAACTAAATGCAGGCACTGTTACAGGCAGAAAATATAGATGTCACAATGAAAAGAAATCCCTGACTTCACAGAATACTGAGTCCACTAGAGGGAAAAAATGAAAATAAGTAGAACAGAGAAATAAAATATTTAATTTTAATATTTATTTATATTTAATATTTATTCAATATTTAATACTTATTTATATGGATATGAGTCCCACAGGGAAAGAACAGAGAAGAGGAATCAGGTGTGTTAGGGAGGGAGGGAGGGGACCTCTACAATTTTATAATTTTAAATAGCACGATCACGCATGGCCCCACTGAGAAGGTGATCTCTGAGTAAAGACCTAAGGAGTTAAGAGAGCAAGCATATGGTTATCCAGAGATCAACTTTTACATGCACAGGAACATCCAGTGTAAAGTTCTTAAAGAAGTTCAATGTCTGACATGTTGATTGGGGGTATAGAATGAATGAGGTAGAAAATGAGAGATGATATAAAATAGAAAAAAGGGAGGGGAAAATACTGATGTTGCAGCTCAGCTTGAATTAAAGACCTGAACTTTTACATTGAGATGGGAAAATATTTCAGGGATTTAATCAGGTGTGAAACAAATTTTGACTCAATTTTTATTGCCCTGAATTAGACTGATGGAGTACCAGGACACAAGCAGAACAGTTGGAAAAATCCCATTTAATTCAGGTAAGAGATGGCGACCTACTAGAATGGAGGTGTTCAGGTGAGTATACTGGTTCAATTCTATGTATACTTAAAAGATTGAACCAAGAATATTGCTGCTAGATTAAAAATGGAATGTGAAAGAAGTAAATCACTGAGGGTTCTGGCCTAAGCCAAGGAAGATTGACGTTGATAGTAATTGAGATGCAGGCAACTGAGTGATGATTATGAACTTGGTTTTGAACATGTTAAGTTTCTGCTTTTAAAATAAATCTGAAAGTCAAGGGAAATGTTTGATTAGAGACGAAAATTCTAAAGCCATCAACATTAAATGATATTTACAGCCAGAAGAGGAACAAGATCATCAGCAGTAGAAGCAGAAAGAGAAAGGGACAGGAACTGTGCCCAGGAATAACTAATCTGTGATGCATCAAGAAGATGAGAAGTTGCCAACAATAAATACTGCGTGAGCACTAAAAAGAAAAATCAGGCAAAGGAGCTGTCCCAGAGACAATTAAAGAAAGTGTTGCAAGAAAGAAAGAGAGACCCTCTGCGTCAAACGCTGCCGAAAACTTAAGCAGAAACAAAGACTGAGTACTGACCTTTGGGGTTAGCAACAATGGTTGCTGACAACATTCACAAGAGCAGTTTAGCTGAAGTGGATGGGTGAATGCCTGACTGGAGTAGATTCAAGAGAAACTGGGAAGAGAGAAATGAGAAAAGGCAAGTGTAGGCAATTTTTAACAATCTGTTGCTGTAAAGTGAACGATAAAATGGGGTGGTAGCTTGGTAGAGTGGGAGTGTTAATAGATTTTTTAAAAATATGAGATAAATATAGGAACACATTTTAATGCTGCTGGTTATGATCTAGTAGAGATGGAAATATTTATGATGCAGAAAAAATCATTCAAAAGTTTTGTCCTGGAAAAACAAGAGGTGACAGGACCTAGAACTCCAGGAGAGAGCTAATCTTTTCCAGGAAAATGGATAGCTCATCACAGGAGAGAGTCAGAGGCAATGAAATCACTAAAACAAACAAACACCTGTCAATTTAAAAAGAACCCACATATATATTTGATGTTCATCAGAACTTAGGAAGTATCTTCTTATTGTCACTATGAATTCCTAGGAACTGTAATCTGAACCAAAGTTTTAAGACAAAATAAAACAAATATATTAGCCATGTTATGACATAAGCAAAGAACCTGATAAAAAGCCCACCCAGAAATACTTGTTTAATACACAGTATTTGATTATTAAATTCTTATGACAATTAATCAAGCTAGAATGTATACCTTTTAATCACTTAAAATTTGCAAAAGTAGCCAACAGATTAGAGGGAACTGGACATTCAACGGTGTTCCAGTGTCTTGTGGCTTAGTAAAGTTAAAACTAAAATCCAAGTACTATACATTCTAGTTAAATACTTTTCCATGCAACTCATACTCTCTTGCTTATGTAATTAATGGGTGATAAAGTATACTCAGTACATAAAAAGACAAATTCATGATGTCATAAATATCAGATTTGAGACCCTTGGTTAATTATATGCAGTATATTTATGCTAACTCTAATAAAGCATTTCATATCTTATTAATAAAAAAATTATTTGTCATATTAGGACTCAGAAGTAGTCTTGAGAAGGCTGTCAATGGCACAGGTTTCCAGAGCAGTTTCATACTTATTTTAATCTAGATGAAAATCATGAGATGAAAAAGATGACTCAGTAAAAACAAAAGTATGCCTTTCACAGAATCCTGGTGAATACCACTTCCAACTGTGTGGCGTTGAACAACTTAACCTTCCTGTGACTTGGTTTTATCCTATGTAAAATGGGAATGATAAACAAAACCTCATTGGAATGTTTTGAGTATTAAGTGAGATGATGCCTCTAACCAGTTTCATGAGCGAGCTAGAATCACCAATGAAGAGGAACTCCTCTGATTCCCTCAGGTAAAGAAATGAGTCCCAAATGAAATTTCAGATAGATATCTTAGCTTTTCTCCTATACTTAAGCAATAAATTATTTGTCCTTTTGTTTTAAAATTTAAGTCTAGTTTAATGATTTTATAGCTCTAGTTTCATAGAAGTTTGTGAAATATACAAAGGCCTGAGCTCCTATGTTACCTAAACTCATCCCCACTTCCTCTGGAGACACACACACACACACACACACACACACACATACATACACAGTAGTTGAGGATTGCTTCAAGCTTTAACATCTGTATTAAAAGATGGGGACATAACAGTCGTTTTTCACTTTGATGTCCTCCACTCATGATAACTGTTTTGGACTCCTCCAGACTCAGGGACAAAGAGGGGAAATTTGGGGAAAAGATCACAGTGGTATGTGGCTGACCCACTGTCACCCCTGGTCATGGCTTTCTCTATGGCCGATGTTTAATCAATGATCCTTTTTCTCCTGGGGTGTATTGGTGGCTTACACAGAGAACTTTTCTGTAGGTTGTTCCCAAGTTTACTTGACGTGTCCTCAGTCTATGTGATCTGCAATTAAGAAGGATCTAAGGAAGCTCCCTTTTTGATCTTCAAAAATCGCCAACATTGGGGGCTGGAGCGGTGGCTCGGCGGTTTCAGTGCTTGCCCAGCATGTGCAAGTACACAGGTTCAAACCCCAGCACATATACAACTAAGTGTCAGAGCAAAGAAAAATTGCAACATTTATCTTGACATTGGAGGGACTTGAAGCTTGCCTGCCATGAGACTCTTCATGCCTCATACATGGAATAGTAGATTATATACAGCAAATCAAGAGCTCTCCAAAATAATTCTCCATCTCAGTCTTAAGTTGGTGTTTGATTTAATGCTAAGCTTACAAGTAGGACTATGTCTAAGTATAACCTGCAAATAAGGTCTTGCATGTCACTGATTTAGTTTCACCTCAAACACAGAGAAATGCTCCCATTTTAATATCTGGATGAGTAAATAAAACATTGGTTGGCATAGTGGGAGTGTTCAGAAATGTTAGCTATTACACTTAGTCTTATCTTTATTATTTAATATTTAAGGATTAGTTAGATGAGAAGTTTCCCACAGAACAAGAATTCAGAAGAAAAAGTAACAATAATTTAAGAACCATGACAGTGTGGTGTCATGAAAGTTAAGAAGGTAGGGATTTTTTTTGGTAGAAGGGAGTAATTACAGTGTCAAATTAAACAAACATACTGTAACTATCCATTGGTCATTGGTGATGGCAAACATTTTGAAAAGGGAATTAGAAGGAAAACAAGACTGCAAAGAAAAAAGATGAAGAAATTGAAACAATGAGACAAACTGGAAAATAATTTCTAGGAAATGAAATAATAGGTTGGAATCTAAGGGGAAATAGAATTAAGGGGTGTTTTGTTATCATTGTACTTATCATTTAAATTATAAGGAATAGATTTGAATATTTTACCTAATTGCCAGTTGAGAGGAAGAGTGAACATATTATAGGGGAAAAAATCAAAAGAGATTATAAGGATGGATGGAGTATTTGGAAGGAATTATTAGTCTTGAACAGAAAGAAGAACGAAATGTAAATAAAGACAAGCATCAGAATAAGTTAGTGGGGGTGTGTATTGGAAAAGAATGAGCTTAGAAAAGAATGGTAATGAAGAATTAAAGCCATGGAAATTTTGAGATAAAATAATAGATAACATTTCTGGACAGAGAGCTGTTAAGGGTCTTTAAGAATGAAAGGGGATCACTAGAATTGCAAAATATATATACACTGTTGGCATACAAGAGTGTATTTTTTAGGAGAAATGTAATGATAGAAACTAATGATAAGAAATAAATAAGAAAAGGCATTGAGAAATAAAGACCACAGCATATACCATTTTATTTATCCAGGAGGGAAAAATAACTGGAAGGAAAAAACATTAAGAGAATAGAATGACTACTCTCGAAATTAACAGAAGATGCAGCATCTTTGCCTCTGACAGACCAAAGGATAGAACACCTAATTAGAGTATTGACATCAGAAAACGAATCTGCTGGATCCAGATGTGATAATCTCAACAAAGTTGAAAGGGATGTTGTTTGACATAATCAAGGGACACATGACATAGACCATCACATAAGTGGAGAATTTGGGATATCAATTTGGGAGAATGAAGATAAGTATTTTCAACATAAAAAAGGCAAATCAAAGGACTTCCAAAATTTGATAACAATCGAGGAGAGTATGGATTTTAGGTGCTTTCAGTTGGTGCTAGTGCTCATTATTACCAAGTGAAATTGTACAGTTAAGGTTGACTAGAGATAATGATAATTTCTGTGGTAATAATAACTACAATAGTTACATTTAACATTTATTGAGCATGTACTATCTGTAAGGTACTGAATGGATCATTTGACATTTTCCAACTCATTTATTTCTTTTAATTATCCTATAAGGCAGTTTCTATCATTATTTAAAGCAAATATTTGGATCAAGGTTATTGAGCTATAAGTAGCAAGTCAAAAAGATACCCAGGCTTTTTTGCCTGCAGAATAAAATTGTCTTTACATTAGAATCTGTCACTCTTTGTAAATTTCACCTGAATAGTTTGCATTTTAACATGTCAAAATAATAACATATTCTTCTACTCAAATAGCCTCCTTTAACTCCTCATTAATGTGTATATCTCAATTTATGAAAAATACCTGATATTTACACTGATTTTTTTT
>PVKS010021880.1:0-34549 GCA_004027875.1 Aplodontia rufa | reverse complement strand
TCAATTTACTATAGCTAGACTATGGAACCAACCCAGATGCCCCTCACTCGATGAGTGGATACAAAAACTTTGGTACATATATACAATGGAATACTACTCGGCCATTAGAGAAGATGATTTTATGGCTTTTGATATCAAATGGATGGAGATGGATAGAATTATGCTTAGTGAAGTCTCCCAATCTCAGAGACTCAAGGGCCAAATGGTTTCTCTCATCTGTGGATGCTAGAATATATGGGGAAGCAGTAGCACTGATGGCTAACCTAACAATATTTCAAATTGAATGACTCTCAGAGTAATAGGGGGATGGCTCCCTAGGTTACTTGGAGGCGCAGGGAGGGGGATGGGAGGAGGGAGGGTGTATGAAGAACTCATAAGAGACTGGAGAGTGCAAATATGGGGGAACCATCCCAGAAGCCAATGTCATTCCTCCATGAGATACCCATTTAACGCATGAGTTCTTCTGGAGGAAACTGCAACAGGTGAAACCCAAGGTGGTCATCCATGTTTTGGCATTACCCCTGGATAACAAAGTATATATACATTGATTACTGTTGGTTTGATAATGTTTCCCCCTCAATTGTATCTCTAAATACTTCTAATTAAAAAAAAAAGAGAGAGAGAGAGAGAGAGAGAGAAGGAAGTTCACACATCCCCTCCACCCTGTGCTGGGGAAGAAAGCAGGACCTCCTGCATGCTAAGCAAGCACTTCACCACAGAGCTATACCCTGGCACCTGTAGTTTTTTCCTGTAAGCCAGAGAAAAGAGTACATTTAAGAAGATCTAGTAAAGTTACTTATCTACCATTTCTACCCACCTGTAAGCAGTAAAGGGACAAAAGCATATAAAAGCATGAAATTATGGGGTCTCGGCCTCAAGGAAGCTAAAATTAGATAGAAACAGAAAGTAGAACAAAATGCAAAAGACAGGAAAATAGCAAGCCAGATAAGGCCTGTTTACGAAATATATCAAAGAGGGGTGGGATTCACAGAAGACTCAGATTTCCAAAGTAGCTAAGAGGATGGTATTACTAACCAAAAGAAATTTAACTAGCTCAGCAAAGGAAGAGTAACTGCTTTCTCAGCTCTCAAACAACTTTCTCAATAGTCATTTTTTCCTATTCTGGTGCAAAAGGAAAGTGAAGAAAGAGTTGACTAAAATGTTATTTGCCAGCATAAGCAAGGTGGGGAAAATAATCTTCACAAGACAACAGTCAACACGGGTAGGGGCTGATACAGATTTTTATTAAATGCCCTTAGAACAGTCACTATTCATACACATAGCTATGAATATATATAAATCTGTATTTACTTGAATATTAAACATTCCATGTCCACTCATTCAACTTGGTGGGGTGTTTTTTTTTTGGGGGGGGGGGTTGGGGGTACTAGGGATTGAACCCAGGACACTGTGCCACTGAGCTATATCCCCAGTTTTTTGGAGTTTTTGTCTTTTGTTTTTAAAGACAGGGTCTCACTAAGTTACTGAAGCTGTTCTCAAACATGCAATCTTCCTGCCTCAGAGTCACTAGAATCACAGGTGTGAGTCACCACGCCCAGCCTCAACTAGTATTCTTCTTAAAGAGAGAAGCATCATCAAGCAGAACTTTAAATGAAATCACAAATTAAAGAAAAGGACAGCATCTTCAGAAGTTTGAAGTCAAAGTAAAAAGGAGTTAGTTACCTGGCTATAGAGTCAAATGATGTGCAAGTGGCAGTGTATTTTTAATGGTCTCCGAGTCCACTGTTCAGCAAATATTTTGATCCTGAGGACAAAAAAAAAAGGAAGTAAGTTCAATTTTATTGTCCTTTCTTCACATAAGCATTAATGTTTGTCAAACACAAATTAACTGTTCCCATCTCTCCCCTCCCTGAACATGTGAAACAATCAAAAAGTCAGACACAAAGCCAGGCACAGTATATACAAAACACTGCATCACCATTTGTAAACACGGATAATGTAAAGCGGGGGTGTGCAGAGGAGAATAGATCCAGGTCCTGAGAAGTGATCAGAACAGATGGGTACTCTGAAATTGTAGATGTCCTCACACATCCAAAATGAATGCTCAACAGTGAACAAGGAAAGCCAACATTAAATCCTGGCAGAAGCTAATGTTGAAAGACCCCAGTCCAAAACAACCAATACCAACCACATGAAGGGAGAGGAGGAAGGAGGAGGGAACGATAAAGGAAACATGCAAGGGAAGAAAAGCCCCAGATGTTTTCTTGCCCTCTATTAAAGCATTCATTAGTGTTTCCAAAAAGTAGTATATATATTTGGGAGCTAGAGGGCTGTACTGGGAGATTGAAGCAAGGAGTACTTTACCACTGAGCCAAAAATCCCCAGTCCTTATTTAACTTTTCTTTTGACATATGGTCTCATTAAATTGCCCAAGCCAATGTCAAATTTGTGATCCTCTTGCCTCAGCCTCCCGAGTTGCTGGGATTACAGGTGTGTACCACAGTGTCCAGCCCAAAAGGAAATGTTTTCAATAGGGAAATTGCCGGCAATTTTTCAAAATAACATGCAATCAAAATACATGAGCATGTAATTAATGTAAGCAGCAGTATTTTGCATATCAAGAAATAAAGAGAAGGGGTTGAGGATTTAGGTCAGTGGCAGACTGCTTGCCTAGCAACTCCAAGGACCTGAGTTCAGTCCTCAGCTCTGGGAAAAAAAAAAAAGAAGAAGAAAAGAAAAGAATAAAGAAATAAAGAGAAGGTTCTGATATATCAAAGTTATGAGCCAATAAAAACATTTACCTCTCCTTATGAATTCTCAAATATAATAGCAAAGCCACAATCTGTCACTAATTCTAGTAGTATTGATAGAAGACAACAATCATGACTACCACATGCCCCAAAGTTAACAGTATTCATACTAGAATTGGCAGGGCTAACAGGAAGGGGGACAGAGAAAAGAACGAATTCACATATTCCAAGGAACAACCATACTATAGGCCATCGTCAATTTACACAGAGTACGTAGGGACAACCACAATCCTGTAGCAAGATGTGAATGGTCATTGCCCTTTTGAAACCCAAAATAAAGGGGAGAAAAAGGAGGATGGGGGGAGCACATCATGTGCGGTATTGCAAAGGCAAAGAGGAGGACCCCCCAGGCAGCGAAACAGTGCTGTGCAATCACGTGCCAGATCTAATCACAGCTCCCTGCTCGTAAGCGAGGAGCACGCCAAAACCAGGCTGGCTGCAATCTGGACCTGGACCCCCACTGCCAATCTACAATAAGACACAGAACCTTGAGACTGCAGCAGTGGCTCAGCGGTTAGACAGCTTGCCTGGAGTGTGTGAAGACCTGGATTCCAACCCCTGCACCACACACACAACTAAGTGCCAGAAAAACAAAACCCAAATGAAAACCAAAGTCGAGTCTTTCTCTCACTCTCCCTCTAATAAATAAATAAATAAATAACCAGAACCTTTGGCGTAGGCCAAATCTAGACTCATGTCCCAGCTTGCTCACTCACTAGTCAGGCTTGCAAACCAGGCTTATTAATCTTGGTCAATTTAAAATTCTTCAGGGTCTTTACATTTTTTTTGTTTTAAATAGAGGGATCACACTTTATAAGGCTTAAATGAAAATATAGAAATTAATAATTACTACCTAGTGCACAAAAGGTCAAAACACAAAATTATTGTTAACCGACCAAACATAATATAACAAGAATTTCCAAGCACAATGAAATTTTTTTTTAAAGAGAGAGGGACAGTGAGAGAGATAAAGAGAGGAACAACTTTATTTAGTTTTTCACATGTCCTTAGTTGCTCCAACACTCAGTTGTGTGCGTGGTGCTGAGGTTTGAACCCGGGTCCTCGTGCTTGCCAGGCAAGTGCTGAAACCACTGAGTCACCGCTCCAGCCCCAACAATGAAATTTTTTTAAAAAAGGATAAAAAAAAACACACTCATTGGTTTTGTTTTCAAAAATGTTTTTTACCTTGAATTTTTATGCAGTCTCATTTCATCAAAGGAAGATTATAGGGGAAGGTAGTCAAAACTTCTATGAAGAACTTCTTAGGTTTTTTGGCCCTAGTTTTAAGTCAGGTGTCCCTTCAGTGATGTATTTGGGTTTGTTGTTGTTCATTTTTTTAGGAGGAGAAGAAAGGAGGGGTGAGTGGTGTATAGCACATTAGGAAAGTCATATAAGTCTTTTAAGTACCTAACAACGGACCCAAGACACAAGCACTGCTGCCTAGGGTACAAGGTGAGGAGAACCTAATTAATATTCCAGTATCCCACTGCTGGTTTTCATACTCTTCCTCCAAGAAATGTTGACCCTGCCAGTCTGCACCCCCAAAACCAAAGACATGCCACCTGCAAAAATTCTCCCCTCCCAGCAAGTTTCAGGCTAGACTAGAGAGATTCCCACTATCGGGAACCTAAACAGTCTGAAGGTACTATATGACAGGATTCTGGAAAGCAAGAAACTGTTAGAAAAACTGACAGTGAGTTAAACCAACAAAGGCAACAATTCTAGCAGATTTCCCAAGACATTTTTTACCTTTATAAAAAAATAAGCCTATTTGTGCCAGGAGTGGTGGCGCACACCTGTAATCCCAGCTGCTTGGGAGGCTGAGGCAAGAGGAATCCAAGTTCAAAGCCAGACTCAGTAACTCAGCGAGTGGGGAGAACCTGTTTCAAAATAAAAACACGCTGGGGATGTGGCTTAATTGTTAAGCACTGCTGGGTTCAATCCCTGGTTTAAAAAAAAAAAAATCTTATTCTTACCCATTTTCACAATTTGGACTTTAGTCAATCACACATACAAAACCATATCACACTGACATAAAATTCAAAATAATACTTCCTAAAAATATTAGATAACTAAGGGGGGGGCACAAATTTTTCTACTAGATGAGACCTATATTATCAAAACTTTTATCACCAGTGATCAAAACAATGATCAAAATCCCCCATCACCAATGAGCTAACAGGGTGGAGGCATCAGCTGAACTCTGTTAATAGCTTGTCGGTGAACAAAGAATCAGACTGGGGGAGGGGAGTTGATAGAGGGAAATCCAAAACTACATAATGTTGATGCTTGGAAACAAAAAAAGGACAAAAAGCCACTGGATGTCAGGAACACATTTTCCCTTGCTGTGGAACATGCAAAGGGCAAACACTCCACTATCAATCATATTAAGCTCATTGTTCTTTCCACGCTGTTTGCTGACACTACTGAAGAGACTGCTTTCCTGAAATCGTGGAGATGAGGACCTGCTGTCTTTGGGAAAAACCAGCTGTTGTCCACTAATCTTCAAAGCACTGCAAAATAAGTTGATCAATTAATTTTCAGGTTACTTAAAGGTTGCATAACCTTCTTTCATCAAGTGATAAACATAGCCTTTGGAATTATTCATCAAGTGATAAACATAGCCTTTGTTGAAACTGCAATAGGATTCCCTTGGAACAATCAATTGCAACCAACCTGTTGCTATAGTGAAAGGGAATGAATGAATCAGATGTAAATTTAAAGATGCCGTTTATTTTGAGGTACAGAGACTTAACCCATTAAAAACTTTTTTTTTAAACTACTTATTTCTTAGATGTTTTGTTTAGGAGGGGAACACAGTTATACAGATTCAATCCAGGGGCACTTTAGGAGTTGTGTGGGTTTTTTTTTTTCTTTCTTTCTCTTTCCCTGGAGACAGGGTCTTGCTAAATTGCTAAGGCTGGCCTTGAATTTGTAATCCTCCTGCCTTAGTCTCCCAAGTGGCTGGGATTATAGGTATGTGCCACTAAATACTATAATCTTTTTGATAGATGAGGAGAAAAAGCTATTACAACACAGGCATTTCTACTAAGACAAGAACAGGATTTAAAAAAATTGATACGTATTACCACTTAGCCCAAACTATATACTAACAAGAATCAAGCTCAGTTGTAATGATTTATTCTACTTGGTCACAATAAACTATAATACATGTTTAGTCACAGAAGGAGTCAACCTGAAAATGCAAATGACGCAGCGGAACAGAAGTCTTAGCTGCAGTAAAAATAGGTGTAACACAGCTTCCTGACTAGGCCTGTGCAGGACACTTAACTCAACTAAACGCTTGCTGGGATTCTGTTCAATCCCAGCACTGCACCAGCACTTGGAAATGCAGGCAAATCATGACTGCCATCATTAATTATGAAAGCAGAAGCACCAACAGCCAAAGTTCCCAAGACGAAAACAACGTCCACATAATGAGCATTTGAGCATCAACCGTCAAACCGCTCTATAGCCCAGGGACAAGAGGAAGAGCTAAAATGGAAGACAGAGTTCCTTGACAGTACTACAAAAGAAAATAAAAACTCCCTTTCTTATTCATAGGAGTGTTGTGTTAACTGTGAACCACTATGTAGATGTACAGGAAAAACAAGCCCAAAAACACTGGTCAACAATAGTGAAAAAAGATGTAATGAATCAGAATGCATAATTTCCACAACTACTGCCCGAAGTTATAACCAAAATGCCATTTGAGTTTCTTTATAACAGGTAAAGAAGAAAAAAAAAACCAAACTTCTTTAAAGTTCTGTCCATCTGTATAAAAAGTACATGGGATACAAGAAACACAAGTGGGTTGTGTAAAGGGAGCTGAAAATGAAAACTAGCTATTTACTCAGCAATATCCAGGAAGTCAGGCCATATGTTTTGCTTACACAATGACACTGTCCACTGATGAACAATGGCACTGAACTATTCTCATTTTTTAAAATTACCTTGCAATAAAGGGGCTGGAGCAGTTGCTCAGTGGTTACAGTGCTTGCCTCGCATGCGCAAGTACATGGGTTCGAACCCCAGCACCACATATACAATGAAGTGTCGGAGCGACAAAAGCCAAATGAAAAACTAAATGAAACTGATTCTCTCCCTCTCTCTCTCTCGCTCACACACACTGTCCCTCTCAAAAAAATTTTTTTAATTAAAAAAAAAACTAAAAAACCCAGTGTGCAGACCAGTTATTAATAGGCCTCAGGCCTCAGGTCTCTGGCTGCGCGAGGCCAGTGAAGACAAGCTTCCTGGAGCAGGCCTGACAGCAAGCTGCTTGCCAGTGCTTGCTCTGCCTCCCTCTCCCCCTCTTGGAAAAACTGCAAGCAGTGCTGCACGACACACAAAACAAATACCGGGGAGAGGCTGGGAGGGCTGGATGGGGAGGTGAGCAAAACTCTGGGCTTCCACAAGAACTGCTTCAGGGTCAAAAGTTTACAGTGGTTTCAATTTCACCTTTCACCAGCCAATCAGGAAACAGACTGCATCTGACCCCTCAGGCTGCAAATGAGCATTAACTCGTTGGCGTCCAAGACTGCACAGACTCCTTTTCTTGGAAGGCTGCTTCCTTTTCTTTTTTTAAGGGTGGAGAGGGAGAGAGAAGGCAGAAAATTTAAGTTCAAGATGACAGTTTTCTTTTAAATAGGATAAAATAGATTATTTCAGGGGAGAAATAATCAAGTAATTATCTTCTTTCTCCTGGAAATCAGTTTCTTTATCCTGTAGTGTCTAACAAACCAAATCCTAATGCTAGAATCAAGATGAAGAGTGAAATTTAGGCAAGAAGAAAGTCTTACCTCCATAAGGCTGTAATTCTAAAACCGATTTCTTGTTAAATATTACTTTTATATGAGTGTGTGTGTGTGTGTGTGTTTATATATTTATTTATTTATTTATTTTAATGGGTGTGGGGGCTGGTTGTGTTTCCAGTAAATGCTTTAAAACAAACTCAGGTAATGAAGACAGTTAATTAAAGTATTAACACCCCAAGTTTTTTTTATCTGCAAAGACCCCCCACCCGCTTCCCAAGATGTATTAATGTAAGCCTGCAATGTGCCTAGCCTTCTCATACAGTAGATCTACAGAAATTCAGGTAAGGATTCTACAGGTTAAGTATGTTTTTCCCTATACTTCAAAGATTTCGATACCCAGGAGTAATTATCTATATAACAAACCCAGGAATGAACCTTTTCAGCAAAAAAAAAAAAATAATAATAACTGTTCCCCTAAATAATTTTTTATGTAAATACCCTCCATGTGGGGCTGGAGCAGTGGCTCAGCAGTTGGAGCACTTGCCTGGCACATGCGAGGACCTGGGTTCAAACCCCAGCACCATGTAAACAATTAAGTGTCAGGAAACCAAAACCAGATGAACAAATAAAATTGCTTCTCTCACTCTCTCCCTCTCTCAATTTTTTTTTCCTTAGAGAGAGAGGGACTGTGAGAGAGAAAGAAAGAATCAATTTTATTTAGTTCTTCATCTGCCTTTTGTTTCTCAGACAGTTGTGTACATGGTGCTAGTGTTCAAACCCGGGTCTTCACACATACCAGGCAAGCACCGTAACCACCAAGCCACCACTCCAGCCTCTCTTCCTCTCCCAAAAAAAAAAAATATGTGTGTGTGTCCATCCTCCAAGTGAAGAAATCAAAAAACTAATCCATTAAAAGCTACTTTCAACATTCTCTATTTAACAGAGCAAGGATAAAAATGAAGATTCTCCACCAGGCAGGGTGGCATGTTCCTGTAATCCCACCTACTTGGGAGGCTGAGCCAGGATGGCTGGAGTCCAGGTGTTTGAGGTCAATCAAGGCAACCTAGCAATACTCAGCTCATTCATTCATTCCTTCATTCACACGTGCATGCGTAAGTATCTACACTATATGTACTTTAACCAGACTACATTTTAAAACTAGATTCCTTTGAAGCATTGCAGGTTGAAAGTGAAACAGTTGTACAAACTGCTTTACCAAGATAATCAATTAAATTCAAAATCTGCAGACAGTGAACACTTCTCTCATTGATATAACACCTGGCTGAATTCTAACTGACTGACTTTAATTTAAGCTTGTATTTATTTTTTTTTAAAGAGAGAAGGACAGTGAGAGAGAGAGAGAGAGAGACTCAATTTTTATTGTTTTTCACATGGCTTTCATTGCTCTGACACTTAGTTGTGTACGTGGGTTGCTGGGGTTTGAACCTGTGTACTTGCGCATGCCAGGCAAGCGCTGTAACCACCAAGCCACAGCTCCAGCCCCTTAAGCTTATATTTAGAAGCCTCTATAGGCACCACCACTGTTTTAGAAAATGATTTCACACCAGATATGAGTTTTTATCCACACCAGCAACTTAAGATACAGTTATTTGTGAAAACGCAAAAGTAGTCAATATACAGAAGAGTCTTACTTAATACGTCACTGCAAAAGGATCCCACAGTATACATTTCATAGTGCATAAAGTCTGCACAGCAATGTCATGTTAGTTGTTCTGAAGGTAAATAAAATTAATGCTGATACCATTTTTTCTTAATTCAACATTTAAAAGAGTAATTTTCTAACAATTCCCAAACTCCATTGTAAGGAAAAAGAGTAGTGTTGCTTAACAGTAACAGAGAGAAACCTGCGGAGGAGGGCCCAGTGGAGTCTGGGACACACCTGCCGCTTATAGCCTGGGGTAGATATAGACGGAATGAAGAGGGAGGAGGCCAAGGTCCGAGTTTTCTGGTTAAAACAGGAGTTTCAGTAGTGTGATTTTTCTGATAAGGACCCAGAGTCAATAGATTCCAATAAGGGCCCCAGTCAGTACATTTCAAAAGAGTGAGTAGGGGGTTTGCTGTCTGGCTCACATGAATAATTTCTGGTAATTTTCCATATCTATCATCCATAATTTAAGTTTATGCATATTCAGCAATAGAAAATCTATAATTTTATACTAGATTTAACAGGGCTTTTCTTCATGACAATAGCCTACAGAAGCTTTACGTGTGTGTATGTGTGTGTACACATATATAATTAGAACCTTCTGTGTATCCAGAAGCTTTACATGTGTGTATATGCATATATAATTAAAGCCCTCTGTGTATCTTTTCACAAGATGGCCTCATTTTAGAAGAAAATGGATTCGACTAAAATATTACATCAAGGCAGCATGTTAGCAAGAAGCTTTTTGTGTGTTATGAATTTGATTAATACAAGCCAAGGTCACTTCCTGAAAGATGCCTACCACTGCAGCTGCAGGCAAACGAGGCGCTAGTGGAAGGCTGAGGGGGCGGGGACCGGCAATGGCATTATTAACACTCAGGATTCCAACACTAGACAGCTATACTGGGGAGAGGCAAAAAAATCTCAGAGTTCCTTGCATATTAAGATTATAATACTTTCATTCCTTGATATTTAAAAACATAATTTTCATGTCAAAATTATACCAAAAAATATCCTCACTGCTACAATGTATAAAAACATTTTACTTAATACTAAACAAATAATTTAACATCAGACATTGAAGTGATCAACATTCAACACAATAACCTATATTGCCACACAAACCACCTACAAAGGAAGATATAAGCCCTTGAAGAAAAGAGAATCAGATTCAAATTTCTTTTTATCTAAAACCAAGTGTGCCCTAAAAATCATGAAGGTATATTTTCCAATAAAGTTTTGGACTTATAACTGAAAAAACAAATTCAACTTAATTTTTTTTCTTTACTAGCATTAACACAAATGTTAATTTGTTTTTTTAAAAAAAGCCCAATCAAAATATCCATTACCAACAACTAGAAATAAATCCTCTCCATAAGAATTTTATAAGAATCATCCCGACCAGTTACTATGCACTGCTGGGAAACTACGAAACATTTTGATGTACTCTCTGAAGTGCTGTGCACATTTCAACAAACTGGAAAAAGTATTAGGAAATCTACAAGTTCCCTATAATTTTCTATGGTCAACCTTTGATAAACCCACTGTTTTTCCTATGAAATGAGAATTATACTCAAACCACGATATTCCAGAGGCACATAACCACCAAAGCACCTCTGTTTTCAATGGTTGTAAAATAAACACAAAAACCTAGCCTTTGTCACATGTGGTGGCACACACCTGTGATCCCAGCGACTCCAACGACTAAGGCAATAGGATCTCAAATTCAACTCAGAGAGGTCCTAAGTAACTTAACAAGACTCTGTCCCAAAGTAAAAAATAAAAAAGCCTGAGGAATGTGGCTCAGTGGTTAAAGCCCCTGGGTTCAGTCCCAGGTACAAACACAAGCACATGCACGCACACATGATGGCTTTTTTTTTTTTTTTTTTTTTAATGTCAGGCTGGGCATGATGGTTGAGGCCTGTAATCCCAGCAACTTGGAAGGCTGAGGCAGGAAGAGCCCAAGTTCAAAGCCAGACTTAGCAACTTGGCAAGACCCTGTCTCAAAATAAAATATATAAAGGGCTAGGGATGTGGCTCAGTGGTTAAGCACCCCTGGATTCAATCCCTGCTACACCCCCCCAAAAAAATCATGTCAGTATATTCAGTGGCATTATATTTATGTTCTACATAAACTGAGAAAATAATTTTCTCTATCCCTGTAGCGCCCCACCCTTTTTCTGACTGAAACTTTGCTCATAACTTCAACAAAGGGGTTTTTTAATCATGTTAGGAAAAGCAAACTAGTGAAAACATAGTACGAAAAGCCCCAAATTTGGAAATCTTAATCCCTTGGTATGGCTCAGAAAGACACTTAGAAGAGTTTGACAAGATCTTATCATGTGTTGCTACAGTTTGTATCTGCTGTCCTCCAAAGGTCCACATGGTAAAGGCTTGGTCCCCAACACGATATTTTGAGATATGGGTCATTGGGGTGCGCTCTTGAAGGGGACAGTGGGACCTGGCTCCTTCCTCTTATTGTTTTTCAATTCTCAACCATGAGCTCTGATCTTCATGTGCTGTCTCAACCAGAGTAATAGTCAACTAATGATCTTGGACAGAAACCTCTAAAATTATAAGCCAAAATAAACCCTTTGTCTTTATACACTGGTTAGCTCAGATGTTACTTTTCTTTAAAAAAAAGAAAAAAGAGAGAGAGAGAAACAATTTTATTTAGTTTTTCATGTGGCTTCTGTCACTCCGACACTTCATTTGTACATGGTACTAGGGTTCGAACTCACGTCCTCATGCATGCCAGGCAAGTACGTAACCACTAAGCCACGGCTTCAGCCACCCCCCACCACCACCCCCGATGTTTGGTTTGGTTTGGTTTGTTAGAGAAAGAGAATCAATTTTATCTATTTTTCCATCTGGCCTTTGTTTCTCTGACACTTAGTTGTACATGTGGTGCTGGGGTTCAACCCAGGTCCTTGTGCTTGAAAGGCAAGTGCTCTAATCGCTGAGCCATGGCTCCAGACCCCCAAATGTTTCTTAAGAGTAATGAAAACCAGCTAACACACATGGGAAAAACTCAGATAGAACAGATTTAAATAAATTATTCATATTCTTTCTCCCCAAGGCATCTCAGGGGGTAATGAAAAAGTAGAAATTTATCCTCAATTTCTCCTGGTTTCTATTTTCTTTTTTTTTTTTTAAACAGGTGAATTATTCCAAAGATACCACATAAAAACCAGTTAAGCAATAGTAAGCTAGTTTCCTGTCATGCAATAGGACAAGGGAAGAGCAATCATTTTCTCACTTCTCCAAGCAAACCATCTCCCCTGGTTTTATCCAAGTATCCAGCATACTCCTCTCTTGGCAAACAACACAAATAAATCTGGGACAACAGCAGCTTGTTGCTTGATCATCTTCCTAGACTTTTTTAGGCTTCTGTGCCAAAAACTGAACATGAAATGAAGTGTTAACTACAAAACAAATGCAAACAAAGCGGTGGTTACATGTCTCCTTGCTCTGCCAGAGTCAGTTTTTAAAAACACAAATATTTCTTAAGGCCTCAAGCTAGACAGACTGCTATCCCAGAATTAAAAAGCTATTTTTAAAAAATACAAAGTACTATACATGTAAAACTATACTACTGGGGTTGGAGCAGTAGCTCCGCAGTTACGGCGCTTGCCTGGAATGCAAAAGGACCTGGGTTCCGACCCCAACGCTAAGTACACAACAAAGTGTTGGAGCAGCAAATGCCACATGAAAAACTAAATAATGTTGATTCTCTCTTTCTCTGTCCCTGTCTCTTTAGAAGAAAAAAAAAAAAATACTGCAGAATTTAATGTAAGTATGTCAAAGGCATACTGGCACAGAACATATGGGAGCTTTAGCCCCAGGCTACATTGCAGCCCTTTTTCCGTTTTGACACAGGATCTCACTAAGTGGCCTTGAATTTGCTGTCCTCCAGCCCCAGCACCACATCCAGCCCACATGCTTACTTAAAAGTCAAATTAGAAGCCACACCTACAATCCCTACGACTCAAAAGGCTGAGGCAGGAGGACCGCATTGAGGCCAGCCTGGGCAATTGAGCAAGGACCTATCTCAAAAAAATAAAAAGGGCTTTGAATGTTGCTAGGTGGTAGAATTCTCCTAGTTCAATTACGAGTACTACAAAAAATAAAATAAATTTAGACTATAAACCTCAGCCATACCTCAAGTAAAAAAGCCAATACTTGGTGCTTGGCAAATAGTGTACATATAAGCCATAACAATGTTTAGTTAAAGTATACCATACTTTACACTACTGCTATTCTAGGTTCTACAGATGCAGAAGTCAACAAGACCAATGGTTCTCATAGAAGTCCCTAAATTCAGGGACTCTATCCCTGAGCCCAGGCTTCAAAGATCTAACATATGTCCTGAGGATGAGATAAACCCTAAAGATGGACAAAGGATATTAACAAACAACAAATACAGAAATATGATATTTCCATAAAGTGCTAAGAACCAAAAGGAAAGTAAGATGATTTGCTAAAGAATAGGGAGAGCAGAGGAGGAGGTAATTTCAGGTCAGGAACCTGCTGAGGATGCAACATTCCATCAAGGTGAAAAGAAGCACTATACAAGAGTGCTCCAGACAAATAATGCTGTGCACAGCATTGTTCATTTGCTAGTATCATTACTGACCGATCATCTGCTTTATTATCATTAAGACCAACAACGCCGAACATCTTCCCACTTTCAGTCTGGGGCAAAATGATGGACCAATGGGGCTTGAAAATTATATTCTAGGCAACAGGCCTCGAAAAGAATGTGCATCATTTCAAATTTTATATTTAAGTTAGGTGTGGTAAACTCTTGCAAACCTAGGAATGTGGGAGGCTGAGGCAGGAGAATCCCAATTTCAAAGCCAGCTTGGACAACTAAGTGAGACCGCATGTAAAAAATAAAAAAGGTCCTGGGTCCCTAGGTTCAAGCCCCAGTACCATAAAAAAAAAAAAAAAAAAAGTACATAATACAGTCTTCTAGTTTTACACAATCATTAGAACAGGAATTTTACTAAAAATAATGATTTCCACCTGGTACAGTGGTACGGTCACCTGTAAACCCAAAAACTCAGGGAGGTTGAGGCAGAATTGCAAATTCAAAGTCAACCTCAACAATTTAGCAAGGCCCGAAGTGAGACCCTGTCTCAATATAAAAGATAAAAAGGGGGCTGGAGCAGTGGCTCAGCAGTTAGAGCGCTTGCCTGACACATGTAAGGACCCAGGTTCAAACCTCAGCACCATGTACACAATGAAGTGTTGGAGAGACCAAATTTAAAAAAAAAAAAAAAAAAAGCCACATGACAAACTAAATTAATTCTCTCTTTCTTAAAGAAAAAAAGGGGGTACCTGGGGATGTGGCTTTGTGGTTAAGTGCTCCTGGGTTCAACCCTAGTACAAAAAAAAAAAAAAAAGATGATTTCCAATGGAGAGGCAGAAAAAGACAGAATTACATTTCAGTTCTTCTAATTACTAGCTATGTTACCCTCTGCCCCCTGCCCTTTCTCAGTTTCTTCCCTTGTAAAGACGGACAACCAGGCTGGAGCAATGGCTTGGCGGTTATGGCACTTGCCCAGCAAGCCCAAGTACACAGGGTTCAAACCCCAGCACTCACATACACAACTGAGAGTCAGAGCAATGAAAGACATGTGAACAACTCAATAAAAATTGATTCTCTTTCTCTCTCTCTCTCTCTCTCTCTCTCTCACTGTCCTCTCTTTAAAAAATAAATAGGGGTTGGGGATTTAGCTCAGTGGCAGAGCGCTTGCCTAGCACGTGCAAGGCCCCGAGTTCGTTCCTCAGCCCTGAAAAAAAAATAAATAAATAAAGACAGATAACCTATCTTGTCCTACCTATTTCAAACAGCAATTATAAACACTAAATGACTGAAGTCCTCACTACCATCAGCACTGCCTTTAAGACACAGAATCCATATCTCTGGGGATAGAAAAAACATATATAGCCCACTCACCCAGTAAGAGAGATTCCCAGGGCCTCACACTTTGAGTTTATCTTAAACCCAGCTTATTAGAATTATGTGTATCTGGTTACTCAACTAACAAATTAGAAAAGAATTACTGAAAGCAAAAGTATCAATAACAGCAGAAAAGTACAGCTAACTGACAAAAAAAAAGTATAGGAAAAGAGAAAAAAATAAAATGCAAACACTGGCCGGGTTTGCAGCTCACGGGTAGAACACCAGCCTAGTAATAAGGCCTGGGTGTAGAGCCCACCCCTGGGGGTGGGGGGGGGGCTCTTAAAATTACAAAGATCCAGATTCAAGTTTGATTCAGCCTAAAACAAAAACACTACTGTTATGAAAGAGGTACAGGAGGCCTCACCACAGGAGGAAAGAACAGTGGATGGCGACAGCAATCACGTCACAAAGAACACACCCAGCACCCTACTGCAAAATCGGAAATTTAAATACACGTAAGAATTTCCATTTCTAAAAAAATAACATTTTCCAGTTCTGAGGGTCAAGTACTTTGTTTAATGACTGTTATATCTCAGGGTTTGTATTTGGCACACAGCAACCATTTCACCATAGACATCTCTGTTCCTTTCTTCTCTATTCCCAGCCACTACCTAATGTGGTGTGTCTATAAATAACAGAATTAGCAAAGGTGACAAAAGAGACTTACTTAAGTGATCAACAATGAGTAATCAGATTTAAGGAAAGAAAGGGCTTCCCCAAGAATAATTCAACATCCAGAAGCCTTAAAGAGATGGATGCATTTGGTTACATTTTTTTAAAATAGCATGTTTTTCTAGATTCCATATGCCAAAAAAAAATACCCACATGATAATGGAAATTAAATATCAGCTGCCCAAATATGATACAATTTGAGCAATAAGATAATGGTTAAAGCCGTTTGTGGTGGTACACGCCAATAATCCCGGCAGTACCAGAGCCTGAGGCAGGAGGATCACAAGTTCAGAACCAGCCTCAGCAACTTAACAAGACTGCATCTGGAAATAAAAAATAAAAAATAAAATGGGCTGGAGATGTGGCTCAGTGATGACACACCCCTGTGTTCAATTTCTGGTACCAAAAAAAAAGGTTAAGCAGTTATAATATACACTATGAAGGGCTGGAATGGTAGCTTGGTGGTTACCGCATTTGCCTGGCAAGCTCAAGGATGGGAGTTCAAACCCCAGCAACACATACACAGCAAAGTATCTGAGGAATGAAAGTCACACAAAAAACTAAATAAAGATGGCTTCTCTCTCTCCCTCTCTGTCCCCTCTTTCTAAAAATAATAATAATAATATATGGTATGAAATGAAAATTCATGAACCTACAATAAGTATGGAAGAAAAAAAATATATATATATAAAGCTCTTCCTTACAACACAAAGTCAACTAACAAATACAGAAGGAACACTTGACCTAGAAAATCTGCGTTTGATCAGAAGTATAATTGATTCAGGAGGCAAGAATCAAAGGAAGTGAAATCTAGTATGTAAAAGTTTAACGTACACAAGGATATTTCCATAATGACTGACTCAAAATCCCACAGGATATTTTTACAGCATCTTCCCACAAAAATATGAAAAAATACAGCCAACATAACTTCAACCAGTCAAATTAACATCACGAGAAACGGGACTATTCAACATGTGCCTCCTGGTTAGATGAAGAACACACCACTTCTATGCACTTTCTCCCCCAAATCTGCACAAGATGAATCTAAACATGAGCAAGCACCACAAGCACAAACTGAGGAACTCCCACAATCTAAGTGATTCAAAAATCTTCAACACCACGCCATGAAACATAAAGACCAATCAGAAACTGTCTCAGATTAAAGATGACTAAAGAGACAATAAATGAAAAGAACGCAAAGCCTGGATTTCACCTGGGTGCAGCAGTGCACACCTACAATCCCAGGGGCTCAGGAGTCCCAGGCAAGAGGGTCACAGGTTCAAAGCCAGCAGCAGTATTTAGATGAACCCTGTCAATGAAAAGGGCTAAGGGATGCAGCTCAATGGTAAAGGGCCTCTGGGTTCAATACCCTGTACCCAAAAAAAAAGTCTGGATTTCTCTTCCTATACAGGACGTGACTGAGAAAACTGATAAAATCTGAGTAAAGTTTACACAATTGTATCGATATTTGGTACCTGATTTTTATAATTCCAATATGATGATGTAAAAGAAATCCTTGTTTTTCAGGAAAGATATACTAAAGGAATTACAAGCAAAGGGCATCACGTCTTTAACTTTCTCTCAACTGACTCAGAGAAAATAATGTGTGTGTGTATATATGTGTTATTTTTAAATAAGCAGAAAACAAATGTACCACAGTAAAAGGGTAACATTTAGAAAATATGAGTGAAGGGCATCCGGAATTCTTTACATTAGTCTTGCAAATTTTGTGCACCAAATGAAGAGAACCTGTTCTTGTTTTGTTTTATTTTGTTTTGTTTTTGAGGCAGAGAGAGAGAAAAATCAATTTTATTTTAGTTTTTCACCTGAGCTTCATTGCTCCAAACACTCAGTTGTGTATGTGGTGCTGGGGTTTGAACCCAGGTCCTCCTACATGCCAGGCAAGCGTCAGAACCGCTGAGCCACCGCTCCAGCCCAGGAACTTTTAATTTTAGAGATAACAGGGAGAAAGCATCCTTCACATATAACCAGAGTATGAATTAAGGCTTAGAATACATAAAGAGCTTTCTAAATACAGCAAGAAAAGACAACACAGTAGGAAAAATGGACAAAAAAAATCAATTCACATAAGTTGTTAAAAATAGCCAATAAATACATGAAAATATGCTTAACACTTGTGAAGATAAAACACAAAATAAACAAAGAAAGGACATGGTAACTTAGTGAGGCCCTAACCAACTTAGAAAGATCCTATCTCAAAATAAAAAAAATTTTAAAAAGAGACTGGGAATTCGGCTCAGTGGTTCAATGACCCTGGTTTCAATACCCAGTTCAAAAAAAAAAAAAAATGCATAATGAGTACCACCATTAACTGATTTTTATTAGAAGATTGTGCTTTGCATATAACAAATCTCAAACAATTTGTACTCCATTTCTTTCCAATGAATTTCCATTCACTATTTTAAATCCAGGAAAACAAGTTGTTTAAATTATTTCAAACTGGGCTGGAGCGGTGGCTCAGCGGTTTTGGCAAGCACGAGGACCCGGGTTCAAACCCCAGCACCACGTAACACAACTGAGTGTTGGAGCAACTAGGGCCATGTGAAAAACTAAATAAAGTTGTTTCTCTCTTTCTCTGTCTCTCTCACTGTCCCTCTCTCTTAAAAATAAATAAATAAATAAATTATTTTAAATTAGATCCTATCATTAAGAGATGTGATAGAGGAATAGAGGGGGCTGGAGCGGTGGCTCTGCGGTTACGGTGCTTGCCTGGCATGCACAAGCATGTGAGTTCAAACCCCAGCGCCACATACCCAAAGCAGTCTTGGAGCAACAAAAGGCACAAGAAAAACTGAATAAAAATTGTTTCTTTCTCTCTCTCACTGTCCCTCTCTCTTTAAAAAAAAAAAAAAAGAGAGAGAGAGAGAGGGAGGGAGGGGAGAGATGGAATAGAACATTAAATTCCTACAGTGCACAGCAATTCATTGTCCATAGATGAGACAACTCAACTTTAGCCAGGTTAGAATTTGTTCAAGACCTCTCAATACAGCAGATCAATTAGACTCAAAATAGCTGAATTTCAAGCCCATGATTTTTGTACTATCATCTTAATTTTTATTAGAATAATCACTATGATCACATAAATTTCAATTCTAAAATTACCCAAGAGCAACTATTTTGCAACACTGGAGGAAAAGGGACATAGGCCAAAACAGATATTCAACAACTACTTAAAATTCTAAACTCTTCCAAGGAGCACTGAAAGTCTAGCCCCACCCCTATATTTCACAATAAAGTCAAGGTATAGAAACTCACCAACTGGTGACAAGATCCTCCTAAAATCAGAACCCCTGTCTCCTTGTTCCATGTTCACTGTACCTTCCTTGCCACTCTATGTATCAAAAAGAAGTTACTATCCAATTGTGGCCCCCAAATCAGTTATCACCATCACCAGAGAACTCTGTGATGCAATTTTTGAACCCTATACCAGAATCAAATGCTGAAACTGATTTACCTGTCTCAGTGATTCTGGTGCCCTCCAAAATTTAAATTATCACTATACAGAAAAACTAACTTTTTAGGACTGCCCCAGGACACGGGCTCCTAAGCGTAGGGTTTAATCATACACCTAAAAGGGGGAAGGAAATCAGTTGAGTTAATTCTACTCTACAATAGTATTTCTCAAACTTCAGGGAGCAGAATTACTTGGGGATCTTTAGCTGGGTTCCACCTCATAGATTACAACTCAATAGGGTAGGGTAGAAACAGGACCCAGAGGATTAAAAAAAAAAAAAAACTGTAAGAAAGCAGAATACAGCAAATCCTCTGCCAGAACTCACATATTACAATCTGAAGAGCATGGCCATTCTTCCTGCTTGCTCACTAAGATTCTCAATCTGAGATGCAGTGGCACAAGTCTGTAATCCCAGCAGCTCAGGAGGCTGAAGCAGGAGGATCTCAGGTTTAAAGCCAGCCTCGGCAACTTACTAAGACCCTGTCTCAAAATAAAAAATAAAAAAGGGATGGGGACAGAGCTCAGCGTTTGTAAAAAGTATCTTTGGATCAAACCTCCAGTACCAAATTTAAAAAAAAAATAGTTTTTTATTGTTGTTGTTTGTTTTCTGTTTGGGTTTCTTTCTCTCTCTCTTTCTTTCTTTCAGGGGACAGAGTCTCATTACATTCCTGGGCTCAAGCAATTCTCCCACCTCATCCTTCCAAAGACCTGGGACTATGTATGGACACACATACCTGACTCCATGGCTACTTTGAAAATTAGAAACAATTTCATGAATTGCATTTCAAGTCTCAAAATTCACCAACTGAGATTAAATTAGAATTAAGATTGACTTCATTATAATAAAATACTACCAAATAAAGTTTTCAAAGGGGCTGAGATGAAATTTTAATATAATTCAATTAAACATAATACATAGGCACAAGAAAAAAGTATCCTATGAGACCCCACAAAGCACATTGACTTTGACAGTCAGAAGATGTGGATTCTAACAGGTCTGTCACTTACCATGTGACCTTAGAGAGAAATAATTGGACAATTTGTTTTTCAACAACTTTTCACACTAACATGCAAAAATTCCATCCTACATTCCATCCCATAACAGCAATTCCCAGATGTTTAAAAATGTGTGAAACTGAGAAAGGAGTGTGTCAGACTTGTAACTCTGACCATTACCAAAGCTACCCACTTTATTCACTTATTTATTCAACAAATGTTCATTAAACATCTACTATCAGCAAGCCAAGAACTCAAAGACACAAGAGTGCACCTCCATCGTACCATAATATCATCAGGTTTTAAATATCTCCCAAATCCATCGATTTCTTTCTGAGTCCTACACCACTACATTTTAGTAGTTCAGCTAGTCCATTCTCCCTGGATTATTCCAAAAGCTTACCTTTATTCTCTAATTAATCCTTAGGTGTATCTCTACTTAATCCTTTCCATCTCCATAAACTATTCCAAGTCTATATATAAAGTCTAAAAATAGTTTATAAACTCATTTCTAAGGAACTTTTCTTAAACTTCATGGTCCAACCACAATAACTAACTTAACACTTCCCAGATAACATCACAACTACAGGCTGGAGCAGTGGCTGAGTGGTACAGTGCTTGCCTGGCATGCCACGAGGACCTGTGTTCAAACCCCAGCACCACATGCACAACCAAGTATTGGAGCAACAAAAACCAGATGAAAAACTAAATAAAAATTGATTCTCTTATATATCTCATATTTTTTAATACATCACAACTGCTCTGAAGTCATTCTCTGCTAGGACAGGAACTTTGCACTTTTTTTTTTTTTAAGGGGGATGCTGGAGACTAAATTCAGGGCCTCTGAGCAACTACCCCCTACAGTCCCAATTTACACCATTTAATAATCTTCCTCTTGAAAGTTTACCCAGGCGCCGAAGCTTTCTCTCTTCCAACACCACTCCCAATCCCAAATTAGGTCATATACTCTTTCAATAAGCTTCAAAACATCCAGGTGCAAATCTATTGTGTTTAATCACCTGCCTCTCTCCTTGTAATTCTCCCTCTTCAAAGAGGAGTCTGAATCTCTTATAATGGTTGAGCTATAATCCCTAACATATAGTAAGCACATAAAATTTAAATTAAATGGAGAGATAATGGGAGGGACCCTTAGAGTGAATAATGAAGCTTCTCAAAGATCTTGGAGGAGAGAATCATTCAGGATACAGAAGATAAAACATGTGGAAGTTTCTTAACAATATGTAAGAAGGACTTACATATAATCTCATTTGAGAAATCTTCTGAAGATATTCTATTGTACAGAAGCACTTTTGGTAAGAAGTACAATGGGAAGTAAAGTACAATACTACTGAAAAACAATAAATCTGTCATCAAATATATTGTGGCACTGGTATAAACCTCTTGGATCCAAAGTTAAGATGTAGTTAATGCATGCCAACATTGCTACTACAGTTTTCTGGAATTTAAAATACACACATATACTTATGAATTAATGTCATGCTATAAAACACCAAATGTCTTCAGTTTTCTGTTCCAGGAATGGTGTTTGGAATTCTGCCAAACACAGAGGCAAGAACCTCTGACTTCTTTATACTTTACAGTATGTGAGGAAACTAGCTAGCCCAGGAAAGATGAAATCATGCATAATATGGTACAGAAATCTGTCATGAAATGACAAATTTAAGTAAAAAATGAAAAGGCAGTACAATAAAAATTATAAATTTTGGATATGGATAAACTAATTTGTCCAGCTGAGGGTTTAACCATCCTAAAATGGACATAAAAATACAGAGTTGTTATGAGGATTATGAATTACAGTAAATCATTTAAAATAATGCAGCCTAGATACATGTTCCAAGTGTTCAATAAACAGTAACAACTGGTAATATTATTGCTCTATAAAATATAAGATTACTAAAATCCAGGTGACAAAAGTTAACATTCTGACAGTTGAGGCCTTTTCTGTCACTTTTTCTCAATCTCTTAGCTTCTTTTCTAACACTAAATACTTTGAAACAGCTTCCCCACACCCCTGAACCCCCCCAAAAAAGCATTTTAAATAAATGAGTTATTAGGTTAGTTGTGGTGGTGCATACCTGTAATACCAGCTACTCAGAAGGCTAAGCCAGAAGGACCACAAGTTTGAGACCTGCCTGAGCAACTTATTGAGTGAGCCCTTGTCTCAAAATAAAAAATAAAAAGGGCTGAGACTAGAACTCAGTGGGTTAGCGCCACTATCCTCAATCCCCAGTATTACCAAAAAAACAAATTTTTTTTTTTAATTTATTGGGCTGGAGTTTGTAGCTCAGTGGGTGGACCAGAAGCCTAGCCATGTCCAAGGACCTAGGTTTGATCCCAAATGGTGGGGTGGTGGGTGGGGTTATTACAAATTTTTTACAACTATTAACTAAGTTTAATTCAATACAGCAAAAAAAAAAAAGTGCTAACAATAAATATTTTCATAATGCTAAATCAAAGTTATTTCAAATGCATACAGGGCACATAAAATTCACATGTTCAAACATTACAAACACAAAGCATATGAAATCCTTAGAATATTTAAGACAAAATGATCCATGGCCTATGTCAGCAGCTGAATTATCCCAAACTCTGCTGAAATCCAAACCTCTAGTACCTTAGAATGTGGCTGCATATGGGAATAAAGACTTTAAACACATAATTAAGTTAAAATGAGGTCATTAGGATAGACTCTAATTCAATGACTAATATCCTTGTAAGAGGAAATTTGGCCACATACTCGTACAGATGGAAGACCAGGTGACGACTGAGGGAGAAGCTGGTTATCTATAAATCAAAGATCCTTCAAACAAAAGCAACCCTGCACCTTGATCTTGAATTTCTAGCCTCCAGAACTGTGTGGAAAAAAAATTTCTACTGTTTAAACCACATAATCTGTGTCACTTAGTTATGGCAGCCCTAACAAACTAACGTAGCCTACTCTTTCTAGAAACACATTGGGTTTACAGGAGTACATTTATAGTTGTAAACACCATTTCATCAAGATAATCTCAAAACTACTTAGATTTAGACACATCCACAAAGTCAAGAAATCAAACATCTAGTCAGACTTAGTGGTACATGCCTGCAATCCCAGCAACTTGAGAAGCTGAGCCAGGAGGACCCCAGTTCAAGGTCAATCGGAGCAACTTAGCAAGACGGTTTCAAAATAAAAAATATAAAGGGCAGGCAACGTAGTATAGTGGTAGAGTGCTCGTGGGTTCATTCTCTACCACCACCAAAGCAAAAATAAATCAATAAAATGACAAAAATATGTCAATCACAGAACAAGCACGATGATTCAACACAGTAAAAACTGTTTAGCCCAGGGGCTTGAGCAGTGGCTCGGCGATTTCAGCGCTTGTCTCGTATATGTGGGACATGGGTTCAAACTCCAGCACGGTGTACACAACTAAATGTCCAAGCAACAAAAGTCACACGAAAAACTAAATAAAGTTAATTCTCTCTTTCTCTTTCCCCCCTCTCACTCTCTCACTGTCCCTCTTTAAAAACAAAACAAAACCTGTTTATCCAAGAGTGGTGGTACAGGCAGGCCTGTTATCCCAGTAACTCCTGAGGTTAAGACAGGAAGATCACAAGTTCCAGGCCAGCCTCAGCAACTCAGACCCTTGACTCAAAACAAATCAAAAGAGAGATACAGTTCAATGGTAAAGTACCCCTGGGGTGTTTAATACTCAATGAAATTTAAAAAAAAAGTTACATATGCATGGAAGTGGGTATGAAGTGACAATTATAAAATACAAACAGCTTCACTTTTCATTCATTCTATTTAAACTTTTAAGAACTCATTTTTTAATTAAGAAAAAAAGTACACCATCATTTGAGATTAATGCTTTTCCTATGCTACAATTAAAGGAAACTTTAAAGAAAAATATATTGCACATTAATCCCCACTTTTCATTGAAGAAGTCTATAATCTGGATTAGGATCAAGTTCAAGAACTTCCATAGCACTTTCTATTCCATATTCTTCTGGTTCCTGTTTCTATTTCAAATCTAACCTGTGAAATCAGTCAAACATTTTAAGAACTCTTATTTGCCATATAACCAGCCACACTCACAAAATCTTCCTCCTCTTCTTTCAAAACAATCTGGAATACAAAAATCATTCTCATACTACTTAAGGGAAACAAAATAAATTGACATCCAAAAAAAGACAAATCAGTTTAAAAGATTCGGCATTCTAGATTAGCATGAAGGGCAATTCTCCTCCAGTACTGTACATAATCCAAATTTTATGACATAAAAATAACAGCAATAATGGAATCATGGAAGGCTGCAATGAAAATCACCTTGTTTTATGCATGAAGAAAATGAAGCACACCAAATGACCTCACCAAGTCTGCTAAGAGACAGATAGATGGGTGGCCATGTAATCCATGCTGTCCGGTATCGTAGCTTACACAGTTTGAAAACAACTCCATTCTCCACAAAAAAAAATTAGCAAAAATAGCACAACATACTTTGCTTCATAAATATGCATAAATGAAACAAACGTTGGTTGGCAGATACTACCTGGCATACTTTCAACACTACCTACAGAGCTCCTCATTCACTGAAATATCAAGCATGTAAAAATGTCTTCATACAACATTGCAAAGGTATCTGCTCTGGAGAAGCAGAGAGGAAAAGACTTTATGAGAACCAATTCTCCTAACTGCCCTGAAAGTACAGCAACTTGTTAGATTCTAATTAGCGAAAGTACCAAATTTTCTGGCTAGAAATTTCACTATTTTTATTTCAGTAGCACGTTTCTTTTTACAGTAATACGCCTCGTCTCCTACTTCAAAGTCACCTTCCTGCCTAATGGAGGCACACAGCTCTGATTCTTCTCTCCCTAGAACAAGCCCCATAATAAAAACTAATGCATGGGGCCTTTCTCATTTTCCTTCACTGAAAACCAGTCTCATAATAATATATGAAAGCCTTTAATGAACAGCTTTTCTGGTGCAACACGTATGTTTAACTACAAGACAAAAAACTCAGAAAATGAGAACAAGGAAATTAACAGCAGTATGAGCCAGTGCATGAGACAGAAGCCAGGCAGACAGACAATAGAGCTCTGAAACTGGATTTGGAAGAAACAAAAAGATCATGTTCTCATATAAGCAAAGACTGAAGCAACTAACAACTTCAAGCTAAGTTTACCAACAAGAAAAGAAATGTTAAGGAAGCTTTTTGTTTGTCTCATAAAAAAAAAAAAAATAGGGAAGATATGTTTAGATGTCTTCAAACATAAATGCAATAAAATTAATTTGCTGCACTAAAAAAACAAATTCAATAATATCAAAGTATTACAATATCTGGTTGTCACTAATTTATTTATTATTTTTTATTTATTTCTCATTAGCCTAATCTGGAGGGTTAAAATTCAGAATTGAAAGGAAAGTGTAGCTCATCGATACTGTTAACACAAAAGACTGCTTATAATTTTTCTAGAATTGTTTGAGTAATGAAATATAATAATTGTTTTTTATCCACTGAGTGTTGATATTTTCCTTTAACAAAATCCAAGTATTCGGTGCTATGAGTGATGAGTGACCTTGAGATAGCACAGGAAAGCAGTCACCATGGCAACACTACCACAAAAGTGCCTCCATCCTCAGCAAGAGGACCAACCTGGTACACCAGGATTTTTAAAACCTAAAGAGATAGAGGTTCCTTCAAGAAAGTTTTTAAAAAATATAAATTAATTTAAAAAGCTTTTAAATGGTTTATATTAGCCTTTCTATTTTAACTTTCCTATTTATTCTTCATGGAAGAGGATATATTCATTAAGTTACCTTAATGGTGAAATATTAAGCCATGCAAAAATTCTTTTCCCTTTTCTTTTGGCTTCCTAAATGAGCTAACTGAAATATATAAACAAATAGCCATTATTTATTTTTTTAATGCCTATACTTAAATTTTTGCTAAATCAGCATTATACTAATCATCTTTTACTCACTGTCAAGAAGAAACAAAATTTGACTTAACGAGAACATTTAATTTTCCACTGTGCTTAAGGCTCAGTAGTTACAACACTTGCATGGCATGCATGAGGATGTGGGTTCAAACCCCAACACCACATACACAAGGAAGTGTGGGAGCAACGAGGGCCATATGAAAAACTTAATAAAACTGTTTCTCTCACTGTCCCTCTCTCTCTTTAAAAAGGAAAGAAAGAAAATATGCAAGGAGACTAGATTTAAAATGCCAAATATAACATAGGCATCTGTAATTCTGTATATACTAAAATATCTTTACATTTAGTGTTTTTTATCAAGTTTTGTCTTTACTTAAGATCATAAATTAAAAATTACTTTTTTCTAACGCGTATACTCCCTAGTAGCTAGGAATATCAACAACAGAGCCAGGAGACAGACCGACAGGAAATAGGTGCACCAAACGACTTCAACCTTTCTTGTATACTCACCGTAAGAATCTAGAAAAACCATGTGCCCCAAACATTTTTAAGTTCACATTTAAATTTTCATCAACATAGCTACTTATGAAACAACAATTTCCAAGATATAAGCAGTACATCTTTTTTATTTTCTTAGGAGAGGGGTAGAGAGAGAGAGAGAGAATCAATTTTATTTTTCATCTGGCTTTCACTTCTTCAACATTTAGTTGTGTATTTGGTGCTGCAGTGTGAACCCAGGGTACTTGCACATGCCAGGCAAATGCTTTAACTACTGGGTCACCGCTCCAGCCCAAGTATTACATCTTTAATAAACTGCTACATCATTGTTGTGTATTCAAAGGAAACTCAATGCCATCATTCACCATTAAGTCAGAAATTTTACAACTGTTCCTTTCTCCTGGAATACAAAATTCTATTCCTCTTCACCCAGAAATTAATGATAACATTTTATGCTTGAAAGCATAAAACCAATGCAACAAAAGGATATATAAACTAAAATAATAATTAAATTCCATTTCATCGCAGGATCTATGTGCTGAAAAACATTTTCTTCTGAGTTATTGCAATAATCATTATTAGGATATAATCATTCAAAACAATCATTACAAATTTCAGTACAATAACACTAAACACAACATTTTTCATTTTCATTGTATGTGAATCTTTTCCAACCACTCCATATATTCATTTTCTTTTTAGTTAATAGATAAAGGAGTAGAAGTTCAACCAATACAACCTTAGTTACATTTAAAAAAAAAAAATCAGTGAACTACCAAAACTTATTTTTTCATGACTTCTCAAAACATCAATTCAATTTGATCCCCACCTTTGACTTGGGTGTAAGGACTCCAAAACCAACTGATGGACAGATCATTTGTCAATCTGCCAACAGTCTCATCCACTTTTTTAAACTCTGACATAATTCTAAGTGCCCATGTGTTTTAAACCCTAGGGGTTGGGTGTTTTTTTTTTTTTAAACACTCATCTGCAAAACATCACAGTAAGAAAAGAAAATTGTTCCTTTCTTTTGGCAGTTAAAAAAGAAATTGTGAAAAGACATCTAGAGAATAAACTTATGCAAGATTTCTCACACAGACTAATTCAAGGACATAAGGGAACTGCAAAGCATGTGAGCACACAATGCTAATCCCAGCAATTCAGGAAGCTGAGACAGTAGGATCGCAAGTTTGAGGCCAGCCTAGAAAACTTAGAGACTCTGTCTCAAAATAAAAAACACAGGGCCAAGGATGTAGCTAAGTGGTAGAATGCCACTGGGTTCAATCGCCAGTGACACAAAAAAGGAAAGAAAGAAAATAAGAGAACTTAAAACCCTCATTTTAAAAGGGTTCAGTTTAACCAAGGTATTTATTGCAATGTTATTTTATGTTAGGAAAAAATAAAAAGGTAACAAGCTTTCTAATGTTGCTCAAGAATGTTATGATGTATGTCTACCACAAAATACTATATTATCTCTAAAAATGTTCACAACATATTGTGATAATTTCATTTGCTTCTTTTTTTTTTATCCCTCCCCCAACTAAGTATTGGGGATTGAACCCAGGGGTGCTCTACCACTGAGCTACATCCCTGGTCCTTTTTATTTTGAGACAGGGTCTCACTAAGTTGTCCAGGCTGGCCTTGAACTTGCAATCCTCCTGCCTCAGCCTCGTAGTCACTGGGACCACAGACATGGGCCACCACACCCAGCTCATTTGTTTGCTGTATAAGGTACCATGTATAAGGTGCTTACATATAGATTAAACCCTAAAAAGTGTATACCAAAATGATCTTTCCTGATTTTTTTTACACATCTTAATTTTCTAGCACCTATAAAGAACATGCATAACATCGTAAGTCTTTATACAACCTTTGAATTTTTGTACATTGAATTTACGTTGTAAATTAATACTAACTTAGCAAATAATTTTGAAAACTCACTAGTAAATTTAAAAACTCAATGTTATTCTTTTTTCTTAATAATTTGATTTTTTAAGTTGTAGATGAACAGAATATCTTTATTTATTTGTTTTTATGTGGTGCTAAGGATCAAATGCAGAGCCCAATATGTGCTAGGCAAGTGCTCTGCCACAGAGCTACAACCCCAGCCCCACTACATGTTATTTGTTAAGAAACAGTTTATCAGGCTGGAGCACTGGCTCAGCACGGACGGTGCTTGCCTGGCATGCAGGCTCAAATACCACGTACACAATTAAGTATCAGTGCAATGAAAATCACATGAAAAACTAAAGAAAAGAAACAAAAGAAATGCTTTATTCCAGGCATAGGGGCACACACCTTTAATCCCATCAACTCGAGGTGCTGAATCATGAGGATTCCAAGTTCAAACCCACGTCAACAACTTCAGGCTGAATTTCAACATTAAAAAATAAGGGACTGGAGCTGTGGCTCGGCAGTTACAGCACTTGCCTGGCATGCACCAGTACTCGAGCTCAAACCCCAGCACCACATATACAACTAAGTGTTGGAGCAACAAAGGCCATGTGAAAAACTAAGTAAAATTGACTCTCTCTCTCTCACTGTCCCTCTTTCTTTAAAATAAATAAATAAATAGGGGCTGGAGCAGTGGCTCAGCGGTTTCAGCGCTTGCCTGGCAAGCACAAGGACCCAGGTTCAAACCCCAGCACCACGTATACAACTAAGTGTTGGAGCAACGAAGGCCATGTGAAAAACTAAATAAAGTTGTTTCTATCTTTCTCTGTCTCTCTCACTGTCCCTCTCTCTTTAAAAAAAAAAAATTAATAAATAAATAAAATAAACAAGGACTGCAGATGCAGCTATTTTGTTGCTGTTGTTTGGGGTGTTTTGTTTATTTTTCCAGTACTGGGGCCTGAACTCTAAAATGCTCTACCACTGGGTACATCACTGACCCTTTTCTACTGATGGCATTTGATCATTCATTCACATTCACTGTACTGAGGATTAAATCCAGGGCAAATGAGCAACAACCTCTGCCCTTTCTGTTTAGGGACAGAAAGGTTGCCTAGGCTGGAATCCAACTTGCTATCCTCCTGACTCAGCCTACTGAGCAGCTGCAATTGCAGACATGAGACCACATCTGGCCCAACTGATTTTATCACAGCCTGTGGGGAGATGCAATAAACTGTCAGGATGCAACCCTTTCTATACCACTTTAACTTGTCAATTTGCTGAAACTGAATTACAGAAACACTGTGAAGACATAATATGCATACAGATTTTTTTTTTTGAGAGGGACAATGAGAGAATGAGAGGCTTTTGTTGCTCCAACACTTTATTGTGTGCATGGTGCTGGGGTTCAAACCCATGTCCTGTGCATGCCAAGCAAGCACCATTAACTGCTGAACCACTGCTCCAGCCCCCGCATACAGCCTTTTTTTTTTATTAAGGAGAGAAGGACAGTGAGAGAGAGAGAGAGAGAGAGACAGAGAATCAATTTTTATTGAGTTTTTCACATGGCTCTTGTTGCTCCGACACTTAGTTGTGTACATGGGTGATGGGGTTTGAACCCGTGTACTTGCGCATGCCAGGCAAGCGCCGCAAGCGCCACAACCGCCGAGCCACCGCTCCAGCCCTGCATGAGCCTTTTTAAAGCAAAATTCTATTGCATATTAATCTCTACTGGTTGGTAAAACAAAACTCTATAGACCAAGAGCTCTCAGAAATAAAAGGGTTCATTGAGCTAGCAGGAAAAAGAAAGGACCACGTCCTGGAACAAGTTCCTCCAACTCCCTGCAGCAGGACTAAACCACAGTTGGAATATATACACCAAATTAGAGCTTAAGAGCATTTGTTATATTTTGGGAGAAGGAAAGCAATGTAACTTACATCGGCTATAGATAAGAGGAGTGGGATGACATGGAGCAGACAGCTTTAGAATAGGAGGCAGCCCGTAAAGAGAATTACTGCTCTGGATTAGTTGGGGTTAGCAATCTGCAAAGTTGAACTGTAAAAAGGGTCCTGTCTTGGGACCTAAATCAAAATTTTGCCTACATCTTTTAACTGATTAATTTCCCTTATCTCCTCCCTTTTCACCTTCTGACCTTTTGCAAATTTAATTTAGGACATCTCAGAATTTTTCTTTTACCAATACCCACCATCCCTTCTCTTCAAACTGCTACTGAAAATGACAGGAAGAGGGGCTGGAGTGGTGGTTCAGTGTTTACGGCCCTTGCCTGGCCATGCACAAGGAATGGGTTCAAAACCCCAGCACCACATACACAAAAAAGTATGAAAGCCACATGAAAACCTGAAATAAAACTGATTCTCACTGTCCCTCTATTTAAAAAAAAAAAAGAAAGAAAAGAAAAGAAATCACAGGAAGGAAGGAAGGAAGGAAGGAAGGAAGGAAGGAAGGAAGGAAGGAAGGAACGAAAACAAAGAAACCTACCTCCCTAGCTAGATTTGCTGGGCACAGTATGGTGCACACATAATCCCAGTGACTTGGAAACTGAGGCAGAAGGATCTCAAGTTCAAGGCCAGTTTTGTCAATCTGGCAAGACCTTGACTCAAAATTTAAAAAAAAAGACAGGGCTGGGAATATGGTTCACTAATAGTGTGCCCCAGGGTTCAATGTCAAGTCAAGGTAGGTTGGGGGGGACCGCTTATGATTAAACTTGCAAAAACAATTAAGGGATTATCCTGCACATATGACAGACAGGAAGTAATTGTGAACACTTAACTATCCTTAACCATTTTTTTAAGACAGAATCAATTTTTTTCATCTTTCTTTGTTTTCTGACTCTTGGTTGTGTATATGGGACTAGGGTTTGAACTGGGGCCTCGTGCATTTGAGGAAGGAGCTCTCACTGTGAGCCAATTTTAGAGTCAACTACCCTCCTGACTAGATTTCTGGAAATAATTTTTAGCTCTAATTTATTTAGACTGGAAGAATTAACAGCTGGGCATGGAGGTGCACACCTGTAATCCCAGACACCTGGAAGGCTGAGGCAGGAGGATCAAAATTTTGAAACCAACCTATGTTCAATCCTCAGTACTACCTAAATAAATTAATAAAAAAATTTTTAAGAAAGAGGGGACAGTAAGAGAGAAAAAGAGAGAAACAATTTTTATTTAGTTTTTCATGTGACTTTCATTCCTCAGACACGTCATCGTGTATGTACGTGGTGCTGGGGTTTGAACTCTCGAACTCGTGTTTGCCAGGCAAGTGCTGTAACTACTGAGCCACCCCTCTAGCCCTAAATTAATAAATATTAAGCCAACAAAGAACTAGGACTTCCTAATGTATAACCTGCCCAAATTTGAAAATGAAAGATATGCTATGTCCCAGAAAAATCTCTTAATGTTACAGACAGAGATGAGAGAACAGCTTATGGACGTCGTTCTGTCAAAGAAACACAGGGCATATTTATGAACTCAACTCAGCTTTGTTTATTCACTTAATTAGGGATTAAGGTTCCTCCTACACTTTAGGAGCTTATCATACTTTATCAGGGAAAACCATATAAACCATTAAACACAATAAATCATTGGTGTGTTAGAGGTTTAGTATTGAGAGAGGAGAGGTTCTGGTAATAAGTATGATGAGGGAGGCTTCACCAACAGGGTGGTATCTGAGATTTTTAAAGAGCTGAAATTAGTCAGATATATGATACAGCATTCCACAAAAAGGGCACAAAGGAAATAGCGTGCCTAACCGACTGAAGAGCAGCACAGGATCAAGAGTGAAACGGAGGGATGAGTGAAAATGAGATCAGTGTCAGGACAAGTCGCCCAGGGTCTATCCGAAGTAAACATGTTTTCAGTGACTGAATGGGGAACCCTGCAGAACCCTGAGAGGAAGGAAAACTTGATTTGAATTCTAAAAGATCCCTCCAGCTGTCAAGTTACTGCCAAACTACAGATGGCAGGGTGAAAAGCAGGAAGGTCTGCTGGGACATTGCGATGATAAACAGAAGATGCTGGCTCAGCGGGAGAGAGGAGAGAAAGCCAGGTTCTGGACATATCTTAAGATACAGATATGAAAATAAGAGAAAGAGGTGTCAAGTTTTCCATTTCTGAGCAACTACAAAAACGGGGTGTCCAACAGATGAAAAAGAAAAAGCTTTTCATGAAAAACTGAAAGAGATCAGGAATTCAATTTGGGGCTTTATTTACATTTAAAATGTCAAATTCAAAATCCAAATAGAAAGACAGAACAGACAGTTGGATATATAAGTAAAATATATGACAGGTTCATCCCACATAAACAATGTGCAAAGAAGATCCCACACATGTATAATAGGAGACCCCACCCCCCAAAAAAATCAACGTAAGAAAAATAACCATAGCAAAACAAAAACCTGTACATCTAAAAAGCCTACACTTGAAACTACATATTAAATGAGCCACAGGAACACCAATATTCAAAACTACTATGAAGCTGGGTGCAGAGTCACTCCAATTTGGAGATGAGGCAGGAAGATTACAAGCTCAAGGTCAGAGTTAACTTACCAAGACCCTGTACCAAAATAAAAAATAAAGGATTGGGGATATAGCTCAGAGGCAAAATGTCCCTAGATTCAATCCCCAGTTTAAAAAAAAAAAAAAGGAAAAAAACACTATGAAAACATTTTTTTTCATTTTCTAGACGGAAAAAGGCCAAGTCACTAAAAGCAGATTCACACCAGATTGTAAGTACTACAATCTATAAGAGAAAGCAATGAAATGACATTTCAGCTACTCTGGAAAACAATTTTATGATCACACAAACCAGTTTTGAAACACTGGAGCGGCACATTTTTCAAACGTAGTGAAACTCAAAGAATTCTATTACCATAAGCTCCTCCTGAAAAAATGTATTAGAGAAAATGAATTTCAGACACCTAAATAACTGGAATGCCTACATTACCATAAAAATGGTGGTGAGAATTATTTATCCATAAAAAATGAATGATGGGGGGCTGAATCGGTGGCTCAGTGGTTACAGCACTTGTCTGGCACACGCAAGGATGTGGGTTCAAACCCTAGCACCACATACTAAGTGTTGGAGAAATAAAAGCCACATAAAAAAACTAAATAAAATTGATTCTTTCTCTCACTGTCCCTCTCCCTTTAAAAGAAAAGAAAAGAAAAAAAAAAGAATGGCTATGAGGCAGGCATGGTGGCACAAGCCAGTATTCACAGCAACTTGAGAGGCTGAGGCAAGAGGATCAGAAGTTCAAGGCCAGCCTCAACAACTTAAGTGAGACCCTGTCTCAAAATAAAAAATAAAAAAACATAAAACAGCTGGGGATGTAGCTCAATGATAAGAGTGTCCCCGTTCAATCTCTAGTACTGGGGGGAAACAAAGAAAAACCGAGGCAAAAACAAGGAGTAATAAACGCTAGAATAAAAAGGCTAATTGCCTTAAGAGATGTCAATTAAAATTAAAAAATATTACTTTAAGTCAAATGCTGGAGGGAAAAAAAGAAGTTACTTCATAATTTCAATAGTATTCAATGTAGGGGCTGGAGCAGTGGCTCGGTGGTTCCGGTGCACGCACAAGTACACGGGTTCAAACCCCAGCACCCACGTACACAACTGTCAGAGCAACAAAAGCTACGTGAAAAACTCAATAAAAATTGATTCTGGTTCTCTCTCTCTCGCTCTCTCTCTCTCACTGTCCTCTTTTCTTTTAAAAAAAAAAAAAAAAAGCAGTGGCTCAGTGGTTTCGGCGCTTGCCTGGCAAGCGCAAGGACCTGGGTTCAAACCCCAGCACCACATACACAACTAAGTGTTGGAACAACAGAGACCATGTGAAAAACTAAATAAAGTTATTCTCTCTTTCTCTGTCTCTCTCGCTGTCTCCTCTCTCTTAAAAAA
>PVKS010021879.1:0-34561 GCA_004027875.1 Aplodontia rufa | reverse complement strand
ATGAGTCGCGTTTGGGGGAAACAAACAACGAGAACAACAACCAAAAACAAAGTAAGAGAATCATAGAAAAAGAGCAAAGCGGGGCTGGAGCGGGGCCTTGGCGGCTACAGCGCTTGCTGGCGTGCACGAGTACACGGGTTCAAACCCCAGCACCCAAGAACACAGCTAAGTTTCAGAGCAATGAAAGCCATGTGAAAAACTCAATAAAAATTGATTCTCTCTCTCCCTCCCTCCCTCTCTCTCTCACTGTCCTTCTGTCTTTAAAAAAGAAAAAGAGCAAAGGCTACAGGAAAAGCATTTGGGCCTTCTCAGAAAACGTTCCTTTTATTTTCCTGCGCACACTCAATTCCTGGGTGGGAGACTGGAGTTGAAGCCTGATGCCCAGGCAGCACTTTTTTCTAAGACTTAAAGAGGCACAGAGTGCACCTGGTCCTGGGAAGAGCCTTTCCTTAAGCTGCTGGCGGGGTCTAATGCAGCTCTACTCAGCCCTTCACGCGGGTGAGCATTCTACCCAGGGCAGAAACTCAGCCCTGGGCCAGCTCCTGCCATGCAACACAGTGCTGGGCTCCATCATCACGGCTGGGATGTCCTTGGTCACCAGAGAACCAGGGCTGTTGGCGGAAGAGACTCTCCACTCCCAAGCAGGCTGGCCCCACAGAGTGACGTCACCCATCACCATCACGGGTGGAAAGCTGCTAGTGTGCATGCACCTCTCCAGAGGCAGCTTCCCTGTGCCTGGGAGCCTTTTCACTTGCACAGAGTAGAGAGAAGGCTTTGCTGGGCAGGGAACACTGGGGAGACACCTTGCTTTTTATTGAATTTTTTGTTTGAAAGCAACAAAGTTAACAAAACATGGTTAAAAACCACATGTGTGCACATGTGTGCTTGCATTTTTGTGTACGTGTGCATTTGTGCGTGCATGCATGTGTGTATGTGTGCATGCAAATGTGTGCCCATGCATGTTCGTGCATGTGTGCGGGTGTGTTTGTGTGCACATGCATGTGCGCGCATGTGTATTTGGGTGTGTGTGTGAGTGCGTGTGTATGTGTGCATGAGTTGGCAGATGCACTTGCTGAATACACACTAGATCGGCCTCTGTTTTTCTAAATCTGAAAACAAGAAACCATAGATGGTTAATATGACTTGGAATGTGCCAGGCAGTTGTCAGAAATGCTGGGACCGTGGTAACAGTCAATGAAAGCTGCCAATGTTGGAGCACATGAATTTTGAAAAAACCCCAGTGTTTTGATAATTAAAATCTCAACTCCTGTGCCTGGGGAGCCATGGTACAGTGCAAGTTGCTGTCTGAGGGACAAAGACCTGGACCGGGGTTTTTACTTTCATCTTCTTTGCTCTGGAAATTGGCCCCAAGGGGGCCGTCAGTGTCCCTTGGGTCTTCGCACTGTCGGCCTAGGACCTGCCTGCACCTTCCCCACTCCTCACATGGCCTTTTCTTATTTTCAGGCTTTGATTGAACATTCTTATAATTTTTCGGCATGATTACCATAATTGTACTATTATCTACTTAATATTTATTCTAAAAGTCTCATTTTACTTAAATTTATTCCAAAACGACGGTTTAAACTACATCAGTAGCATGCACGGGAAGCCATTATCACTCGTCAGGAATAGGGTGTAATTATGGAAATGAATGCTACCCGTTGGAAGAAGGCGGGAGCCACGCTTGGGCAGTGTCTCAGAGAAGCCCATTGATCTGTGGCATTCAGGGGAGTTAACCATTTTAATATGCAAAATAACAAATGCAACAGAAGAGTGCAAAGTCTCCTTACCTGGCTGCCACAACCTGCCCCTGCGGGTCAGAAGGGAGGACTCTGGGGGACCAGGAGGCTTTGCAGATACAAAACCATCAGACAGCTTCTTGGTGTGGGCAGAAGAACCCACAAGCCTGTGCAAAAGGGAAGAGCTGTCACCCTGTGACTTGGTGCTGCTTAAGCTCCAGCATTCCTGTCACCTGAGCACCTGTCCTGTGTGGTACTGTCCCCTTCTGGCCTAGCAGGTTGAAGGACAGCACCATCCCTGCCTGTGCTCCAGGGAATGGTTGTGGTTGGCCTAATCCAAATTACCTAATCCCACTCCCTTGCAGTTAAGTGAACGATGAACAGGACATGTGACCCTGTTTTGGCCAATCAGACATTAGGACATATCTATCAGGTGCAGTTTGCTGGGACGCACTTCCTCTTCGATCGTAACTGTAAGGCGGGAATGCTCCTGCTATCCCCCACCCTACCTCTACTTTAAAGGCTCTTCTGGGAGGGAGCATCAGAAGGATGGGGGTCTAAGCTGTTGGTGGCAAAACCGATTCTGAGCTGTCTTCAGATTTTTAATTAGACACTACGTAAGCTTTGGGTCTCAGTGTCTGTTCACTGACGTTTCTACGCCTTGCATTCAAGCTTGTAGACCGTTAACTCTCCTGTACCATGGTTATTCCCACTGTCTTTGCCCATCCTGTGCTCTCCTCGCACACAATCTTCCTCCACCAATTAACACAAATGTCCGCTATTATTTTAACCCCAAACACCCAGTCCAGGTAGACAGCTGTGGGCTAGAGTATTGTGGAGAAGACTCTAGAAGAATGAATATGTTACACAACATATACAGAGAACATCCTTTGGGGTGCTGCTTCCGCCTGGTTCAAGGAAAGGGAGGTGCTGCAGTCATTGCAGGTGTTAGGAGGTTGTGGGGCTTTGACCCTGGGATGAGGCCCCAGGGGTGCTGGGGAGGGGAGGTCTGCAGGGACCTGACTTCTGAAGGGCACAATGGAAATCCCAGCTCCCAGAGACATCGAACAGGCTGCCTGGGCTTTGCAGAGGTTGAGAAGCTCTCAGATCTGCCCATCTGACTGCGTGGACCCCCAATGATGGTTTTTACTGTTCGGTCTCACACGACCCCTTTGATTTCTTGTCACTGAAGGGATTTCCAGAAAATAATTGCTGGGCTTAGAAGGGTGTATTGGTGGGGCTACATCAGCTCCAAAACTAACCAATGCAGATGTGCTTGTGCCAACAGAAGAGGAAAGCGAGTGTGGAACTGCCTGCCATTCATTCGCCATGGAGCACGGAATTACCAGCCGTGTGCCAGCACATGGGTGCAAAAGCTACTGCTGCTCTGTGCCCTCCTGGAACCTTGTGTATTCAAGATCTGCTCCCAAGCGTGGAACTTCTGGGAAGTGGGTGTGGTGACTTCATGGCAGGATTCATGGCCTCATAAAAAGGGACAGCTTGCTCTCTGCCTATCTCTCCTCTCGGTGCACAGGGGGAAGGCTGCCACCTGCAAGGGAGGAAGAGGCCCTCGCCAGAGCCTTCCACTGCTGGCCTTCAGCCTCTGGTGCCAGATGCACCTTTCTGCTAGGCCACCTGGGCTGTGGCTTTTGCTGGGGCAGCTTGCACAGGCTACAACGGCAGGGAGCAAGGAGAGCGGTGCATGTTTACTGCTCTCTTGACAGCTGGGCGTGGGATGGGGTCAGACATGCTTCCGATATCCCCCGGGAATAGACTGCGTGATGGTTTCATGGGTCACTGTTTAGAAAGCTGATGTTCGGGCACTCATTTCCGTCTGATCTCCAGCAAATAGAAGCCTGGAGGGGTAGATGACCAAGAAGAGGAGGAGGAGAAGGAGACCAAACAACAGGTTATTGCTTCTTTTGTCTTCTTATTTTTCCCCTGAAGCTAGATTCTTGAGGCCTCAGATTCCCTCTGGACTCAGGGAAGCACACGACAATGCTCAGATACCTGTGGTAGCCAGAGACAACGTCCAGGTTCGAGGGCTGCGTGTGCTGGGCTCCAGATGCCTAGCACTCCAAGCCTCTCCTTGTCCAGTAGCAGCCAGCTAGCCACGTGGAGACAGCTGGGCCCTGTGATCACGTGGTTGTCAGTGAAGAATGCTACCCTGAGTCTCAGCTCTGGGTGGCCTTGCTCCGGAGGGTGACAGCCAGCCCCTCCTGCAGGATGAAAGCCATTGGGAGACAGGTGTCTTTGAGGCTGCTGCAGGAGAGGACTGAACTCCATTCTCCCGTCAGGTGACCGGAGTTTGCCTTCACACTTTTACCTCACTTCAGTGACCCCTGCAGCCCCTGTTTCTGTTCCAGTTAAACTGAAAAAGGGGGCTGAGCTGAACTAGCAGCTCCTGCAGGTAAACGGAGGACTCGCCCTGATGAATTCAGTGCTTCGGGGTCCTCACTTCAGCTCCTCCACCACACTGGATTTGAGCATGAACTTCAGAAAGAAAAGCACCCTAAAGGAGGATTGCTGGGCGCGGGGACTCTGCTGTCCACCGGGTTGGGTAGAGGATGCGGCCAGCGTGTGGTGTTCTCTCTGCGGCTGCTGCGGGCAGCCAGGGGAGGGCGGGTGAGCTGTTTTCATTTCTTCCATCTTATTTATAGTGCTGGGAGAAATCTGCCACTCCGAGCAGGAAATTAATATCGCACTTGTGCAGTATGAGAAGCCAAAGTGAGGATATGAGATGGAGACGTTTCGGCCTCAGAACAATCACTCCACTGATTGAGTTAAATGAGTCTGACTCTGGCAGAGAGGCTTGGTACCCTCCAGGGGTCACCGAGGCACCCTGCTGCAGGAGGGACACACGCCGTGGCCCAGCCAGAAGGCCACTGGTGAGCCAGATGTTATGGGCTCCTAAGTCTGTATTCTTTACCTTCTCCGAATTATCTGTGAATATCGACAGATTGAAATTCATAGCTCTCTCCAGCTCACGGATATTGTGGGGTATTTCCAAACTCCCCAAGTTAATTTACAGCTGAAGATAAAATTCCCGTCACTCACTCTGTGCTTGGAAAGGCAGTTAGCAGAACCACGTGTGCTCCTAGGGGGCGTTTTGAAGACGTTGGCTGAGAATTACAAATACTTTCAGCAATGTTTTGCTCCACATCCTCAGCAGCCTCACGCGGAGGCCTCTGAGACCAGCCGCCTCCATCTGTTCAGCCACACTCCCACACACAGGGGCCTCACCTGCGGGAGCCCCGCACCACTGCGGGCTGGGCAGAGACCAGCGTCTTGCCTGGGAGAGAACACATGCAGATAATCAGAGCGACTCACACGCCATGAACCCAGGAGTCACGAAAAGTGAGACAGGGACTTTATTTTTATTTTAAAGGAGAGGGACAGAGAAAGAAAGAATCAATTTTACTTAGTTTTTCATGTGACTTTCATTTCTCCTACACTTCATTGTGTACGTGGTGCTGAGATTTGAACCTGTGTCCCTGTGCATGCCAGATAAATGCAGTAACCACCAAGCCAACATTCCAGCCCCAAGACAGGGACTTTAAAACTAAATATACGTGCAAGCGTTGAGGATGTAGCGTGAGGCTCCGTGGTGGAGCTCTTGCCTAGCAGCCTGGGCTCAATCTCAGCACCCGGAAAGAAGATCTAAGGCAGATGGACAGGGACGCAGGTAGGGCAGAGGGTCCGCTGCTGCCCCTCGTCGGGGCTGGCGCACGTGCCGCTAGTACTTTGGTGCCTGCTGTTAGTGGAGACCTCTACCTGGGAGCAGCTGCTGTGAACCTATCTTCAGTGTACGGGAAAAATGAAGTAAAGGGTGTTTTCCGGCAAGCATCGTAAATGTTCTCACGGCTTTCGGCGCTGAAAGGAGCGGTCACTGGCTTCTGGTTTCTCCTTCTGCACCTGCTGGCCCAACCTCAGCCTGGGTGCTTCCTTCTCACTTCTACCAAATTATCCCTCATGCAATTTGGAGAGAGCGGATGCGCTGGTAAAGATGAGTAATCAGACGATCGTAGAAACTTTTAGGATTTGCTGTTCTCGTCGACTTCTGTTTTGAGGTTTGTAGTTCTCAAGTCTTACTTTCAAACAGGGGACACGCTGTGGCGTGAGCCCTCACTGCTGTCAGTTCAGAACTGCAGGAGGCCTGGCCTCCACGTGAGGACAGGGAGTCTGAGGCTAAGAGACCCCACAATGCCCCTGTGAGGTCCCCTGAACATCCTGGACCCAGCCCTGCTTTCCACCACAGGGGCGTGGTGTGAGCCAAAGAGGGTTTTAGCTACAACCTCACAATACCCTGAATCACCTCTCTGTCCTTGCCTGTTCATGCTGAGTCTGACCATTCCTGACATGCTTCAGAGACATTTCACAGCCTAGGAATACAGGGACGGACGTAGAGATGGACACACTTCCCGGGGACAGATGCTGAGGCCCACACCCCACCTTCCTGACCCACGTGCTGCGTTCAAGTCCATGCCCTGCCCTCCTGACCCACTCACTGCGTTCAGGCCCACGCCCTGCCCTCCTGATCTGGCCTATGAAGGGCTGGACCTTTGCAGACTCTGTGCCTTAGGCTGGACAGGTGTACAGGTCAGCAGTGATTATTTATGTTTTATACAAGGGACCTAAGCATCCTGGGTTTCACTATCCCCAGGGACACGAGCACCGCCCTCAACAACACCAGGGACAAGGTACTGCTGACCACGGGCTCAGGATCTCCCGCAGGCTCACGTCCACCTCTGTGCACGCTCTGTGGGGCTTGGGACTTCTGGTGAACGCTCTCTCCTATTACTTTCTAATTTTTTTCTGCAATTGCATCTTTCTTTAAATTTTTTAAGTTTCTGCGAAAATCTGTGCACTGTGAGCCACACAAATTCTGCGTGTTCATATAAAAACGCAGAACATTACCAGGGCTCCAGAAGACCCTTGATGTCCCTTTCCAGATCTTCCAGACACAGATGGTGCTTCTTCCAGAACCTGCAGCTCTTCATGCTTTCAATCCAACAGGAAACCCAGTGGGGAAATGAGCCAAGGGCTGAACGCCCACCCCACCAAAGTGGGTATGGGACCTAGAACACAGGGCGGCTCTCAACTGTCCCCAGGAAAGTTCAGACAGTCCCTCTAGATGCCCTCCTCACAGGGCTGAACAGAAAAGGTGTGCGTGGAAAGTGTTAGCAAGGGTGTAGAGCAGAGAGACTCCTCAGCTCCTGCTCATGGAGGGTGAACAAGCACAAAAGTGCTTTGGAAACATCCCTTGGAGCCACACATATGCACACTCCACAACCCTGCATCTCTACCCCTGCAGAGACACAGTCTCCATCATCCACCACGACCAACAAGCCCACCATTCCCTAATACAGAAGCATCAAGACCCATCGAGGACAGAGTAAGGGAATAAGCTTCGGTTTCTTACATTCACCCAATGGAATACTATACAACAAAGAAAAGGACTGAGAAGGATTCAAAATGGATGGATTGCAGGAACGTAGTAAATGAAGGAACTTGAATACGAAAGAAAATGTGGCATCACACGAGTTCATCATCACTCGTTAACGTATTTGTAAAGGAAAATTTGTGCATCTTGTGGAATTGTAAATAGGTCCGGTTGACATGGAAAGAAATTGCTCCCCTCCAAATATGCAATGAGTGCAAATAATGCTACTAAGATCTAATTATACTCAGAATGCTAGAATCTAGCAATTGGTTGCCAGAGAATGGCATTGGAGAGGTGGTAAGGATGTGTCAGCATCACACTGAGATTTTAGTTAATGCAACGAGAGGAAGAAGAAGATCACTGGCCATCAGCTTGGTGCTAGGGCTTCTGTAAGTCTTTTCTTTTAATTAAGAAATTGAGTTATTGTACAACATAAATTCATGTGAAGTAACAATATGATATGCATGTGTTCTTAATTCAGAATTACCCCCTGAATCCCTCCTGGTTCTCCCTCCCTCTCCCCTACCCCACCTGCCTCCTACCCCTCCTCTCTGATCCATTTCTATGATTGCCCTGGATTATGTGTTGCTCTGACTTTGCTGGGTCTAATACATGAGATTAACCACATCTCACACAGGCCCGGGTTTAGCTCCAGCCTCCGCAAATGAGTAAAAACATTCGACTCCTGGTTCTCTGGGTTTGGTTAATTTTGCTCAGAATGATTTCTTCCATTGCCAGCCATTTATATTCAAAGGCTGCAATATCATTGTTTCTAATAGCTGAGTAGAACTCCATCGTGTATGTACCAGAGCTTTTGGATCCATTCATCCAGTGAGGGGCATCTGGGTTGGTTCCACAATTTAGCTACTGTAAATTGAGCTGCTATGAACATGGATATTGCTGTGTCACTGTAATATGCAGATTTTAACTCCTCTGGGAAAATACCCAGAAGAGGGATGGCTGGGTCGTATGGTGGATCCATCCCTAATGTTTTGAGGATTCTCCACACTGCTTTCCAGAGCAGCTGGACCAGTCTGCAGTTCCACCAACAGTGTGCTAGTGTTCCTATCTCCCCACAGCCCCTCCAGCATCTGTTACTGTTTATATTCTTCGTCTTTGCCAGTCTGAGTGGAGTGAGGTGAAATCTTAATGTAGTTTTGGTTTGCATTTCTGATTACCAGTGATTTAGAACACTTTCTCATGTATTCATTGGCTTGCTCAATGTCCTCTGTTGAGAAGTTTCTGTTTAGCGCTTTGGCCCATTTATTGATTGGGTTGTTTGTGTTTTTGATTTTAAGTTTTTTGAGTGCTTTGTAAATTCTGAATTTTATTCCTCTGTCAGAAGAATCACAGGCCATGATTCTCCCCCATTCTGTACGAAGTCTCTTAACCGGACACCTCTTGTAAGTGGTGAATTGTGACAGTGGGTATGGCCGTCTCCCCCTCCACCAGTGTGTGAGCCCTGAGCCTCCTGACACAGAGGCCCTGCCACCCCCCAGGGCACCAAACGGGGGCGAGTGCTCCTGAAAAAGGGAAGGGAGGCTACCCCAAGTGCTCCGGAGTGACCTCTGACCACCATGGACGCTGCTCTGAAAACTCGTTTCTGAAAACACACGCTAGCTGGCTTTGGGGAAGGATGTGTCCTTATGTCTTGCCTTTGCATAGCCGGAACACCTGAAGCTCATGCGTGCTGCAATTTTACACTACACAGCTTCTTTTTTACTTTAATTATCCCATAAACTCTTTCCTAAATGAGAGTTCTGCAGAGGACAGACCAATGTCAGAGAGCTGCAGAGAGGCGCCTATGGGTCGTCTGTCACTGCCCCACTCCCTGGATGCCCTGCGTGGGACTGGCCACAGTCAGAAATGCAACTTTTCTGTTCAGCTTCTCTGATTTGTGGGATTACTTTTCAAATTCTTGATAAATTAATAACATGAATCAAGCTCTAGCCCTTTCTCCGTCAACCCCGGTTGCATCTCTCCCATGTTTGACCCTCTTGGATAAGTTTTGGAAAATTTAGTAATTTCAATCCAAGGGTACTTGGAAAATGAACCCTTCCTGTGTCCTGAGCAGGGCAGCAGGAGTCTCCCCCGCTCTCCTTAAGTTCCTACAGGAGCTGGGGTGCCCCTGCGTGTGTTGTGCCGAGATTTAATAATGGGTGAGGAAGAGAAGAGCGTCATTTGCAGCTGAAGTAGCCTAGCGGAGAGGAGAGGAAACCTAATTTTAATAAAGCAGATGACTAAGGTGTCATTTTGCTCCTCACTCAAATATCAAACTTATACCAGTAGACAAACAGACTTGGGGTTCAAACCCCAGCACCATGTACACAACGAGATGTATGAGCAATGAAAGCCACATGAAAAACTAATAATAAGATTGATAACCTCTTTCTCTGTCTCTCACTGTCTCTCTCTCTTAAAAAAAATAATAAAAATAACTCCTGCCTCCCTATAGGGCTTCCATGCTGATGGGCAGTCTGCTTATTGCCAGTGACTCAATAACTTAGCAAATGGAAGAAAACGGGGGAGCTAAAGGCACATGGATGTGCCACAGAGGTGGAACTAGGCAGGTGCCAGTGCTGGCGCCCTGTGGTTCGGCGGAAGTTCTCCTCCACCCCCGCTGGTTCATCCCGGGTACCCTGTCTCCTGCCTATGGGCAGAATCAGAGGGTCACAGGCTTCTCTGCTGCAGACTCGGCTGGGGCAACCAGTGGTCTTCAACCTCCATTACTGTCTTAGTCTGCTCAGACTGCTGTAAGAAAATGCCATGGGGACTGCAGTGATGGGAGGGAGGTCCAGGAGCAAGGCCCAGGCAGATGCTGAGTGCCCGTGTTGGTGAGGACTCGCCTGCTCCTAGATCCACAGCCACCCACCTTCTCACCTCAACCTGCCAGGGCGGAAGGGCCCAGGCTTCTCTCCGGTGCCTTCTTGTAAGGCAGGCAGGGAACTGGACCCTGACCCTCCACCAGGGCCGAGGCTGACTTGTATTCCATCTGTGGCAGGACATCTCGGGGGTACTGGGCAGTCACAGTCAGTGCCCACCTAGGATGAGATTTCTGGACAACCAGTGGACAAATTGAATATTCTAGAAAAATAAATAAGGGGTTTAAAATTCTCAATGAGAATGGAGGCCCAGAGGTGACTGATGGAGCTGAACCAGGCTACAGGGACACCAGGGAAGTGGGAGGTGACCTCTTCCTTCTGGGGGGTCCCTGGGGGACACCTGCAGGAGCCAGAAGCGCCTCAGGCTACATGAGTTCTACTCTGGCTGCTGCGTGGGTGATCAGGAGCTGGGCCCTCGCTCTCTGGCCCTGCAGCAGAGTACAATCATGTCCCTGTCTTTCTCTGTGTTTCTGCTTCATTTGAAAACTGCTTTGGTTGCTCCATTTGGGAAACAAGGATAATAATAGTGCTTACTATTATTAAATCCTCATTAAATGTCTTCATGTTAATGAAGGTTCTTAGGGGAATGGAGAGCGGAAAAACAGGGCTTGCTCCATCTCCAGTGACAAAAAGACAAAATATCACAGCACCTCAGGGGCAGGAAAAATCCACCATCAGCCCACTCCATCACAGCCAAATACCACCCCTGTGAAAAGGAAATGATGTGATCGTGTTACCTGCAAAGGTGGGATGAGGCATCCCACCATGACCTGATTACAACCCACCAGCAAAAGAGGAAGGAAGGGAAAGAAGAAGGACAGAGAGAGAGGAAGAAAGAAAGGGAGAGAGAGAAAGGAAGAAAGAAAGAAAGGGAGAGAGAGAAAGTAAAAGGAAGGATGAAAGGAAAAAAGGAAGAGAAAGAGAGAAAGAAAGAAAGGCCAGCCGGCCTAACAGACTGCCCCTCTTGGAGGCACCCAGCCTCGAAGAGGAATCACCCCAAATCCATGACCCACAAGGAAACAGGCTTCCAGACCAAACGCAAACCCCACCCTGCTTCCTGTCTCTGGGTCCGTCCCTCAGTGCATAAACCTTGGGCTTGTTCTGTCTCAGCCTCTTGACCAAAGTCTTTCTTTCAAGAAGAGGAGAACCTTGTGTCACCAAGGTAGGCATAATGCAACGCCTCCTGTGAGGGTCTGGCTAGACACCAGGTGTGGGATTGAGGTGAGGGTCTGGCTCGTCTCCAGGTGTTGGATTCAGGTGTCGGTCTGGCGAGTCTCCAGGTGTGGATTCAGGTGAGCCTCATCACTACCTGTTCTCTGGCTCGGCTTTTCTTTTTCTCGCCCACCCTCTTTCCTCTGTCTGTTCTTGCTTTTCTCCTCTTACTGGCTCTGAGATTTCACAGAGCCTCTCTGAGCCTATGTCTTCCTGATTTCAGATCTCAGTTGCCACTCCTGACAGGAGAAGGGATTCCCAAGGAGAGGGGTCCTTCTTGTCCTGTGCAGTTCCAGGGCGCATAGCTTTGTGTAACTGCAAGGAGGAGGTCACAGGGAAGTCACCAGAATGGGGGAAGCAGGGAGGGCTGGTTTTAAGGACCCTTGTTCGAGAGGCAGTGGGGGGCACACTCGCACCCTTCCTGCCCTTCACATCCACCAGGAGCCTCCTTTGGGAGGAAGTGGGGAGTAACACACACCCTGCCCTTTGCCGCCAGGACTTGGGGTCAATCCGTGCTCTGCAGCTCAGCATTCAGGGATCCATCCTCCTCCAGGACCTTTCTACCCTCTCACTGCCCTTGAACCAGGAGGCCCGTTGGCGGTTCTCCCAGGCAAGCCACTTCTAACCTCAGGGTCTTTGCACTGGAGCTGCTGGTGGTAGACACACACTCTCCCTCTTTGCTTGGGAACGGAATCTCTGGGGACCCTGTCTCCAAATCCCACCCAGCAGCCTGCTGCGGGGCAAGGAGCCTGGGCTCTTTGCTAGGGGAACCTCAGTGATGTCCAACCACTTCCCCTACGGTGCCGTCATCCAGCAGGAGCTGGGAGGTGGTGACTTATGTCTCCTGGTAGAGTAAAGAGGAAGGTCAGACTTTTCAAAGCCACACATTTATCCAAAATGGGAAGCAAAAGTCAGGCTGAGAGAGTCAGCTCTTTCCACAGGAGTGGGAGAGCCCTTATTTGTTTTGAAAGGTATTTAAATCACGAACACAGGAGTGGGCCTGAGGAAATTCCCCAGCTGGCTTGGCTCCTTCAGGTCACCCACATGGGCCCTACAAGGAGCTGGATGGCGTCCAGTCAGGGAGATGAAAGGGGTCACTGCCAATCATCTGAGCAGTGGAACCAGGTGCAGCTGGTGGCCACAAGGTCAGGTCAAGGTCAAGAATGGGTCTTGCCTGCTCTCCTAACCTGGGGGAATCCATGTGGCCTCCTTTAGGGAAATCCTTTAATCTGGACAAGGCCTCAGAGCAAGTTCAAGGTGGAAGTTGCTGCCTCACCCAGAGTCTAGCTCTGCTGCTGTGCCCTTCATCTCAACTCTGCCAAGTTTCTCCTGCCTAGAAACTTAAAATCTCATTATTTAGCTCAAGTCTTTATTTTATCTCATTTACGGATGAGCATTAAGAAAGAAAAGCAAAGTTGGATAAAAATAAAATCCCTTATTTTGCTAATGAGAGACATCTGTTTATTCCTGTTCTTTTTTTTAAATGTGTATTTGCTTAATTGCAAGCGCTTCTGAAATGCCAGTCAAGGCTGCCATGACTTGGGAAACTCGGGGACATGGCCACCTTTTTGCAGTTATAGATACAGCTTTAAAAGCTACTGCTGTTCACCAAGAGGAGAAGGACTAAGGGAGGTAAGAGCAGGTGGGGGACAGGAGTGAAAGGCTAGAAGGCTCTGTCCACGTGGTCCTTTAAGAATCCCCTGAGGATGTCCATTTCCTCATCCCAGAACCTGTGAGTCTGCTACCTTTCCCGGGAGGTGTGCTTAAGCTGAGGACTTCTGCACATAGTGAAGATCCAGTGCAATCTAACAGCAAGGTCCTTACCGAGGAAGCCAGCGGGGCCGGTCAGAGCAGGAGGCTTGGCAATGGAAGCAGAGGTCTAGAAGCTGGAAAGGCAAGCGAAGAGCCTCTCTACTGGAGCCTCCAGAAGGGTTCAGTCCTCCCTGCAGCGCGCCCTGAACACCTCTGATCTCCACACCTGAAAGGCAACAGATCTGTTCTTCTGTACGTCCACTGAGTTTGTGGCAAATGGCACAGCCTCTCAACACATCCGCCTCTGAATGCGAGAGAGAAACCCACCAGACGGTATGTCCTTGGCAGATGGACCAGGGGCACGATGCTCCCCAGCACTTTAATAGATCAGGAATCGAACGCATGGAGCTGATCTTGGGAGGCTTCCTGAGAAGATGGCCAGGGACTTGCTTGGTTCATGTCATTTAGCTCTCATGACAAACCTGAGAGGTGGGTGTTATTGTTAACCCCAGTTAACCAGAGGAGAAGCTGTGGCCCAGGGGACTTAGATGTGGGACTCCAGGTCACCATGCCAGCAGGAAGGAGGGAGGACCTGACCTGGGTTGTAATGCACAGACTGCAGGACCTCGACCACTTCCCTCCACCACCACTTCCAGGAGATTGGGCGGAGAGTACCACGTGTGGACTAATGAAACCAAAGACTCAGTGAATGAGCAGAAAGTCTGAATTGTGGAAATTGTACAAAGAAATGCAGTAAGACTTAATAAACACCAGCCAGGCAGAGGACCCCACGATGCTTTTGGGGGGAAGAGTGAGCAGAACCTTTCATTTTTGCAGTTGCGACTATCACGCATGTGCGGGCAATACACTATTTTACACATTTCATCTTGATTTAATTGAAATTGTCCCACACCTTAGCTCCTGGCACTGGGAGCCCTTTCGTCTCAGCCAAGACAAAGGTGCTGTTTGCTCCACCCTAGCAGAATTGTTCATACATTCTGTGTAAACAATGGATTTCAATTAACGTAACTATACAATTTGCAAATCAGCTCAGAAGATTGTTGGCTTGAAGTTTGACATGGAGACGGGTGGATTACTTGGGCTACCTGCAAATGACTTTATCAACAGTGTGTTCTTCACCGCACCTGAGTGACAATAGGTATTTCATGATTATTATCACGACAGAATCTGTTTAAATGGATGTTTAATTGCTTTAGAACTACCTAAATGATTTAATGCAAACATTAAGTTTTCAGTATCTGACAAAAACCTCCTTAGGTGCTGACTTTACACCTGCATCCTTCCCTGTGTCCCTTGGCAAATTCAGCAGCTGACCAGGTGGCATCTGAGTAAGGTGTCCCTTGTTTCCTGGACCTTCTGTCCATCTGGATGCGAGGCTGGCTTTCTTATCAGTGGCTGATCACCCCGCGTCCATGCTCTGCTGCTCTGCCACTTCTATGGGAAGCTGGCATCCTGGGTTCTGTCTTCCTTCCTGACTTCTGACTTCCCACCAGGAGGTGGGAGGATGGGGACTCAGGACACACAGCAGGAGAGGGCAACCCCCAGCCTGCTCACCTCAACGCAAGGTGAAAAGTGAGAGGCCAAGCCGAGACCAACGTAGGCCAAATGGAGAGTCCTTATGAGCTGGCGCACGACTGCCCCTACAGCCAAACACTGTTAGGAGCGCAGCCTGAGCCTCTCTGTGCAGGGAACCATATCATCCTGGGTGCTGAGCAAGCTCACTTACGGAACCCAGAGTGCAAACATGGAGTCTCTTAGGTAACCGGCCTTGGCACAACCGCTCCCTCTCTGCTCTCCTCTCTCCAGAGCGGCTGCCGCTGTGCTGCTTCTCGGTGAGTCCTAGTGTTGCACACTCAGTCCGTGTTCCCCTCCACGAGCAGCAGTCTGCCTTGTGTCCTGGAGGCTGGCCTTCCACAGGACCCCACCAGGCAGTTCTCACAGTACCAGAGTGTCAGCTCTGGGCTTGACCTAGGCACCAGCATGGGTTCGAGGAATGGAGGGGACCGCTGGGGCTCCAGGTAGCCTCAGGAAGGTGGGAAGCACACACCAGCTTGCCCACGAAGGGTGAGGATCCTGTGGTTAAGTCTCACAGACAAGGAAGAATCTGGTCTTTGAACCTTCAGATGGAAGCAGCATCCCATAGGACAGATCTTTGTTCTGTGCTTCACAATCAGGTGAAAACGAATCCTTCCCCACTCCTGTGCCCTGGATTCTGGAGGGAACACAAGCTCCATGGAATATGTGTCTCTTAGGTGCCTGCACAATTCCTCCTCTTCTGGAAACTTCTGGGCTAATTGAGCGTGCGTGACCTAATTGTCCCAGAATCTGGGGAGTTTCTTTCCATCTAGGGTTCAGGGACCTGTGCTTTCTGCTTCTTTTCTATTCTTAATTAGATCTTACTTGCTTCCATTCCCTTCAAATGGTTCTTTCCAAATAATTGGATGCACCTGCCCTGAGCCCAGCTTTGTCAGAGGGACAAGTCAGTCCAGGATGCGCTCCAGCGTGCTCAGGTGCAGGGGAAACAGCAGTTGGAACACACTTGAAAAACCCACAGTTTGGGATGCTTGCATCTGGCTTCTCATTAACCCGGGATGGATTTCCCTGAAGTCGCTCTGCATTTATAGTAATTTCTCTCTGCAAGATCGATTGGCGAAGACGGAGTGCCTAATAAATCAGCAGACTGGATGTGACAAGATTTCCTCCAGTCAGAGCAGGCTGTCACCACCAGGGCCGTGGCCACTGGCTTTCCCTTGACCATTCATCATGACTCGTAATTAATTACAGCTCTTGATCCAAGGCATCATTACAGAGATCATAAATAATAGAGCACTCTCATGTTGGATTATCTATCTACATTTCTGATTCACCCTGAGAGAGGATGGAGAGTGAGGCTTTGTTCACAACACTCTCTTTAACATTCTTAGTTCTCTCATGTTTTTTGTTCTCTCCTGCCCCAGGGGAAAAAAAAAATTATTTCTTGAGCATTATCTACTATTCCAACAAAAAAGGAGACATTGAACATTGATCTTGGCGTGGCCAGAACGTTAATTAACGTTGGGATGAAAGCCGGAGTGCTGGTGCCATCGAGGCAGTGGTTGATTTACTGGGAAGTCAGAGCCGCCCCGAGCAGGGGTCCCCATTGTTGACTCACGTAGCTGGGGCAGGGCCAGCTCTGGAGGTGGCTTCCTCAGGCAGCATTCTACGAGGGACCAAGTAAGAGATGTGTGCTAATTCTGCTCTGAATTGTGTTTGTACACAACAGAACCTGGTAGGTAGAGGTGGCTACTCCTGAAACTAAGATGGGGCAACACTTAGGCAGGCAGAGCAGTGAGCGTGTCCAGTCCATCAAGGGAAAATCGGTTCTTTTTCTTTTAAGATCAATTTGACAACCCCGATGCTAGTGAGGAGGGTCTGGCCAGGTGGGTGCAGATGCAGATTCTCCCTTCTGCTAAGCAAGAGCCACATTCTTTCTATCGATGCCCGAGGCACAAGCCCAAGGCTGGACCCAACCAGAATTTCCTGCAGCCATGTCCTAGGTCTGGGGGAAGGGAGAGGACGGCCAATTGAAGGGCAAACGTCCTATAAAAAGGGCAAGCCTGACTCCTCTTCAGCTCTGTCCCCTTGTTCCCCTCTGGGGAGTCTGCTCTTTCCCTGTTGGAGGAGGCAATGTCCACCGAAGTTCTGTCTGACAAAGTCCAGGCTTGGGGATGGGCTAGGCAAAGCCAGCCCTGGAGGTTGCCAAAACCATCCCTTCTAGAAATTGGCTGTGTTTTAGTAATTATATATGTTATGAATTTACTTAAACTGGAAACTTTCTGATTGTTATAAGAATTGCATTACTTAAACTACTGTTGCGGATTGTTGAGAAGAGTATTAGTTATAACACATATAGAAATCATGGAAAATAAAGCTATACTGGCTTTAAAATAAAATTAGATATAGAAAGCAAAATAATTAGAACTAAGGAACAAAGAAACAATATATGTAAAACATTTACTGATACCATCCTGAGTGCTCACATTGTATTGTGAACTTTGAGTGAGAAAGGTGTGTTTACCTTTCCTGTTGTTACAGAGAATGAGCTTTAACTCCCTAGCAGTAAATAAGACATGTTTACCCTTTTTGTCTTTGCAGAGGTTAGGCTTTAACTTTTTAGCCTATAGGTTAGGATGCACAGGTAACTTTATAGGATTAACATTTATAGGATCTAAGATAGCTATAGAATATTTGGTAAGGTTACAACAACAAAACAGTTTTAGGTTAGTAGTTAATAGGGTATAGGAGTTATTATAGCCTATAACATAGTCTAGCAAAATAAAAAACTTTTCATTTGTGCTAAGTTAGGGCTTCTAGACTAATGCAGTGCAGTGAGCGTTAGGGCTTCTCTTATCTAGTGAGGTAATGGTTTGCAGAAACATCTAAAGGAATTTAGGGAGATGGAATTTGGTGAAGTGTTTGGTCTCTGTCCTTTGTAAAAGCAGGTTTAAACAATATGGTCATTATGGTGGGGCGTCAAGGGTATGAATTGTACTAATGGTTGATGCTTTAAGTTTACTGGGAAACTGAAAAGAGAATTGTACAATGAAGCTGATAATGAAAGGCTTGTTTGTGCACCTGTATGAAAATGTTCAACAAAAAAGAACAGACGGCGTCTTGCTCAAGCAGGGAACTGTGTCTGCTTGCAACTTGCCCCGGAGGTTCCAGCCGTTCCTCCGTGCTGCCGACTCCACTTTTCCTCCGGGGACCCGAGTTCAGCTGGGGCTGGCCCCCGGCACCCTGTTCTTTGCTTTCTATTATTTCCCTAAAATAAAGTCCGCCTGCTGTGCTGCTGCGGTGTCCCTCGGTCTCATTCTTCAACTCTGAGAGGACACGAGCTCAATTTGCACCAAACTGGCATCCAAATGATGGAAACAGCTGAACAAGAGTCAAAGAAAGCATTTAAGCGAGAGCCGTGCGGGTTTATAGCGCCCATCCTGCCACGACGGCGGGGGCGCGGGCTTTCAGCTCCTTGCTCTCCACCTACCCTGCGGGTGGAAAGAAGAGGCTGGGTAAACCCAGGTTCCCCAGGTGTGACTGTGCCTGGAGTGGATCCCAGGCACCCACCGTGTCACGCACTCCCTGTCCTGAGGTGTAAACGCATCCACGGCCTTCAGCAAAGGCACCCTCTTCAGTACGCACCGTCCGGGTTCCTTCATCCACGCCCTCCACTAGCGTCCTCCAGGAATAGAGAAAGGAGGGTGCGAGTAGGAGAAGCACCTAGAGCTCACTCAAGCAGAGCAACAGCGGCTGCCGTCTCCCTCCTGTCCACCCCGTGTGCACCCCAGTGCTCAACTCCAGTGCACACCGGGCATCTGCAGAAGCCCCCAGCCCACCCGGGGAAGCCTGCCGATCCCTGAGCAGGTCAAGGGCTGCACTTGGCGCTCACATGGCCGTGGGCGCTGCTTTGTAACATTCTGTGTTGAGGTTTTGCAGTGCTGCGGCTGTCTCAAGGCCCGTGTGTTTGCACCCCCATGTTTGCAGCTCCTCCGGGGAGGTTTGCATAACAGAAGGTGAATGGAGGCATTGGTGGTCCACAGCACTTCTCAGTCACCAGTCCTTGCACTAGAAGAACATCTGCCTGTGTTAAAATTGCTGATGCCAAGAGCATGTGAGCTCAGCATTTCCGCTACAATCTGTTTCCTGAATGGACTTCCATGGTCTTTCCAATAACCTCTTCCTGTCTTCCAACCTCCTTTCATTGCAACCAATGCTACGTTTCCCATTCATTCCACACAAAGCAGAATCACCTACTCAAGACCAGATATTTACTTTCTGCCTAGAAAGTCCCTAACTAGGGCAGCACTGAGTGGGTCTTGAAGCATGTGTAAGAGTTTTCCGGAGAGGAAAGAGTCTGTTTTTATAGTTGTCTGATAATCTCAAAAGTTCATCACTTGAAAATTAGTTACCTCATCTTATATCACTCCTTCATGAGAATACCAGCACCCTTAGAAAGTCTCCCGTTCAAGTTCAAGTTTGCCTGCCCGTGGAGAAGGATCTTGGGCCTGGGGACTGATCAAGGAGTTGCAAGATGCAGCAGTGTCTGAATCTCAGCCCAAGCATGCACCAGATTCCTTCAATGCCAGGCCGACTCCATACACCCCCTGATGCAGGAGGTGCCCCCAAACGTGGCCGTTCCTGCTGTCTTGGATGCCAAGTGAATGGTTTCCCAGAAAAACTAAAACTCCTGGGGTGGGAAGCACATTCACTAGTCTCAAATTTTAGAGCCCGGGTAACAGTTATCTAAAGACATCGCTTCTTTTTGTCCTTGAAAAATGAAGGGAAGGGCACCAACTCCGCCTCCCATTCTGCAAGCTGCTGTGCTGGGACTGTGCAAATTCTAGGCATCCTCTCCTTACTGCCTATGCTTCCTGGCCCCTAGCAGGACTCCACTGCACATCTGCAGGAAAGATGGTGTTGAAATCTACGGTGCCAAAACCCCTGCACTCCAGGAGTACCTTCCTTTTACACAGGTGGATCCGGTAAGATGCACAGCGAGATTTGAAAGCCGTCCAGGGCCAAACTATGGCATAAGCGTGTACCCCAAGATGTGTGTATTTCATCTTGTTGAAACCAGCCCATGGCCCCAGGTACTGGGGACTGTTAGGACTGTCACTTTGTAGATGAGCGAGCACGGGTTCACTGAAGGAAAGAAGAGGCCACAGGGTCTTGCTGCAGGCAACGGGTGGATCCAGAAACTCTCAAACCCATGTTTCACTAAAATAAGTCCCCAACACTACTTCCCTCGGCTCACCACCACACACAGAAATCAGGGAGTGCAAGGTCAAAGCCAATCAGACCTAATGGTTCCCTAGATGGCACTGGATCCCATTTTAGAAAATTTGATCAATTGAAAGGTTAACAACCATCGACAGAGTTTAACCTCTGGTGACATTTCTTAGTACGTGAAAAGATGATAAGCATTTGGCATTTGGAAAGCAGACAGAAGAATTGGGCCAATAGCTGTGGTTGGGAGGTCACTTAGGAAGGGCGGGGACTTGCAGCAGAGGAGAGTTTTGCCGTAAGCACATCAGTGCCAACAGGACCGATGTTGGTCCTCATGGTCTGAAAGAGCAAACCGTCCCCACAAACGCATCCCAATTTCCCTTCCTAGGAAATGCACTAAATGCGCCATCCTCACAGAAGAGGGCAGACGATAAGATTGATTTAGTAGATTTCCTTGACAGAGGGCTTATGGGGCTTTTATGAGAATCTTGACTGGGTTATGGTTTTAAAGTCTTGGATTTTTTATGTTTTTGGTTATTTTAAAGAGAGAGAGAAGAAAGAGAACCAATTTAACTTAATTCTTCATCTGGTTTCCACTGCTCTGCAATTTACTTGTGTATGTATTGCTGAGGTTTGAACCCGGGCCCTCAAGCATGCCAGACAAGCACGATATCACTGAGCCACCGCTCCAGCCCATAAAGGTTTGGTTTCTATCAGGCCCATTGATCCACACTCAGTGACAGTGCCATCTTCATCAAGCGCTGTCATGATGGGAGTTGACCTTGCGCGGCCAGGATATGGGGGCGGGTGCCGGAACGATCTATTCAGTGAGGAGCGGAGCTGTTTTGGTGGCTTGATCTTGCTGTGTGTTGTTTTGCTGGCTTCTTAGAGGGAAGGGCTTTCATTCACCCTTGAGAGGGCATTTTGCCCTTGTGGAATGACATGCCTTATTCATGGCCACCATCCCTCAGTGTTAGCTGTAGGAACAGGTAGGTCACTTAATCTCAGAAGACACAGAACAAGACGCAGAGGTGCCACTCACAGCCAGGACGAAGGCGATGTGCTGTGTGGGAGGCGGATGCTCTGCTCCACGTCTCTCAGGGCGCCAACTCCTCCACTTCACAACACCACAGGGCTCTGAGATTCTCCAGGTCCTGCTTATTGGGAAGCAGATGAACAAGATTGTGTAGGAGAATTTCCTGTACCAAACCTGAGAGAGGTGGACAGACCTGGTTCCATGGTCCACTGTTGAGTGGAAGCCTGGCTTTCCCCACGTGATGCCCTCTGAACGCAGTGTGGACTGGGGAATGTGGTCCAGGTTTGCATTCATGGAGGAAGGAAGTCAGTTTCAAAGCCCCATCAGACAGCACTCCATACGAATTCCCTTCATAGGCAACCGCCTTCTCAACACGGCCTGAGAAGCTGGCCTCTTACCAGACTCCCAGCCCTGTGGGGGACGACGTGGAACACAGAGCCCCAGACGTTTCTGTGGTGTCTCATCATGGACGTAGCCATTGAGGAGAAGAGAGACCGAGGCAGGGGAAGGCTTCTTCAGGAATCTACTTTGTGGGTGCAGGTGTTGGAAGAAGTCCAGTATTTCTGGGGTTGTTGGTGGTGCAGTCATTTCCTGTTACCCTTTGGATGTGAGGTGCCCCCTTAAATCTCCTGATCATGCTGGAATATCCAGAGGGGAGGTGATTGGATTATGAGGACTGTGACCTGATGCTTTGGTCCAAGTTGGAAAGACTGGGGGTGCCTGTAGGTTAAGGTGTGGCTGAAGGAGAGGGTCACTGGGGCTGTGCCCTGGAAGGCTTGCTCCTCCTGAAGCGCCTCTCCTCTCTCTCTCTTTTCCTGTCCCATGTTCCCAGCTGCTTTCCTCCTTCACACCCTTCCTCCATGATGTTCTCTCTCACCTCAGGCCCATAGCGAAGGAGTTGGAACCATGAGCTGAAATAAACTTTTCCTCCTCTAAGCGTCTGTCATATATTTTGGTCCAGGAATGGAAATCTGACCAACACATTTCCCAACACTGAGAGAATCCCTGTGGTGCTCTACTGGGCGATTTCTTGGAAGGTGTACTAGTCTTGTTAAGCTGCTACGACAGACACACAATAGATGGTGTGGTCTGCATGACAGACATTGATTGCTCACAGGGCTGGAGGCAGGGAGTCCTTGATCAAAAGCCTGCAGAGCTGTTGTCCTGTGAGATTTCCCTTCCTGGCTCCTAAACGTCCAGCTCCTGGCTGGCCTCACATGGCGGAATGGGCACGGGAGCCCCGGGGGCCTCCTTTATAAGGACATGTGTCCCATCCAGGAGGACCCCATGCTCAGGACCAGTTGCCCCTCAAAGCCCACAGCTCCGCTACTCTGCTATTGACTGGGTTTCAGCATACACTTCTGCTGAAGTTCCACTTTGTGGGACACAGTCTAGGTCTACAGTAGACTGCTGGTCGAGGAAGTTGAGTCTAGAATCTCTTTTCCATTCCCTATAACTGGGCAAATTTCACACTGTTCTTTAACAAACAGCTCCCTACTTCACCGGAGTAAACCTAGTTATTTACAATTAAAAACACTATGATAGGGCTGGAGCTGTGGCTCGGCAGTTACTGCGCTTGCCTTGCGTGTGTAAGTACGCAAGTTCAAACTGCAGCACCACGTACACGACGGTGTCAGAGGAATGAAAAAGTAAATAAAATTGTTTCTCTCTTCCTCTCTCTCCCTCACTGTCCTTCTCACTCTTTAAAAAAACCACTGTGATAATGCCTATATTATAGAGACAAAAGCAATCAGAATAAGAGACAGACCCCCAAGATCAGAGGCTATAAAAGGGTTATAAAAGTGTTTAATCTGGATCCTGCACTATAACTTTTAAAGATTGACTTTTTAAAAAATTAAGGGCTTAGAAACACTTCAAATGCTGTTGTTTGGACTCTCTTGTCAAGTGAGAATACCTGTTCACTTTAAGAACAGATACATAGGGGCTGGAGTGGTGGCTTGGTGGTTACGGTGCTTGCCCAGCATGCAGAAGTACACAGGTTCAAACCCCAGCACCCAGGTACACAACTAAGTGTCAGAGCAACGAAAGCCACGTGAAAAACTCAATAAAAATTGATTCTCTCTCTCTCTCTCTCTCACTGTCCTCTCAAAAAAAAAAAGAACAGATAAATAAAAACACATAAAAGTAATTGCTCCTTTCATTGATTAACCTAACACACATGAAATAAATACCTACGAAGTACCCTGATAAAATAGAGTCCCAAATAGCAGAGCTAACTCCTTTTCACTTCATGAAGACATACAGGAAAATCTAACTCTGCTGAAGTGACCACAAGTAAAGTCTTTTGTGTCTCCTTTCATTTTAATTCATGGGGAGGGGCTGCTGAGTGTTGGAGCCCTGCAGGTCTGCACACGAGTGAGGGGTTTGGAGGCGTCCGTGCATGCTCCCCACCCCCACGAAGCACAGTCTCTCCAGAGGAAGAGAGCAGTGCTCAGAGCCCAGCGACTCTCTGAAGTCATTTGCCGCAGGCTTCCTTTAAAATCTCACCACCGATCGTGGCGGTAGCACTATGATGACTAAGCTGTCCTCGTTCTTTGGGAAGTCTGGATTCAAAGATCACACCGGCTTGGGTCAGCAGGTTATAAAAGATCCCCGTGGCATGCGGAGGCCTTCCTCTGTTCTTCAAAGAGACCTGTTCAGGCAGGGGAAGCCTTTGACACCAAGCTCAGAGATGTCATTGCCAGAGGGCACAGGCTTTGGGTCCTGCACTTCCACTGCAACATGCAATCCCAGGAGGATGTCCCCGCGCCTGCTGCCACTCTGGGGTTTGAGTTCACACGGGTTCTTAAGTGCTGCCTCTCAAGATGCACTTGTGATGTGTTAGCTGTTTCAAGCTTTGCGAATTCACTTGGGCTGTTAGAAGCTACCCTAAGAGGGACCTTCTAATTTCCATTCTTTACATTTGCTTTGAACTTTCCAAACTTTTAAGACGTTTTATGTGCATAGCTCACTCTCCAGGGTGTTGTGGGCAGGCTCTTTATTTTAAGAAGAGCGTCTTGCAGTAAGATAATACTGTCCTTTCCGCTGTTAGCGCTTAAGTTCTTTGACATGCATGTCTCTACCTCCCCGGGAGCTGGTCAAGGCAAGGAGGGTAAGAATGCAAGACAAGCAGTTGTAAGCCCCCCACCATTTCAGTATGGAGGAAGCACAGCCAAGGAAGAGGCGAGGGCGGGATGAGTACTGTCCCACAGGTTAGGGATAAGTATGGTCTCCACCCTGTACTGAAACCCACACTGTGCAGCCTCCACACACAGAGAGGGGCTGGGTCAGAGGTGGGGTGGTCACACTTTGCACCTCTCTCTGCCACAGCTGGCCACACTTCCCTCAGTGTTGGACATTTCAGAAGGGATGGAAGTGAGAGTCGTGGGTTCAAATCCCCACTCCTTAAGATTCTGGATTGATTGTTAGTTGGGGACAGGATATGTAAACATTTGGAGCTTCAATTTCCTATTTAGAAACATTACAAATGTCTTCAACATATGAGGGTTTATAGGCAACCTGATTATGTTTTAGTCAGAAAAAAAGATAAGCCAGATCATTACGAAATTTTTTAAGTATATTACAAAGTCAATTTATAAATTTTGAACTAAAAATTAAATTTTTAAAAAAGAGAGATAGGGACAGTGAGAGAGAGAGAAAGAGAATAAATTTTGTTTGCTTTTTCATGTGGCTTTCATTGCTCTGACACTTTGTTGTGTACGTGGTGCTCAGGTTCAAACCCACATCCTCGTGCATGCCAGGCAAGCGCCATAACAGCTGAGCCACTGCTCCAGACCCTTAAAGTATCTTTTAAGAGCTTTTCTCACTAATAGCTGATGAAATGCATAGACACCAATCTGCGCCAAACTCATTGATAATATTTTTAAGTGTTTTAAGGCATTATTATTTTAGATTTTTAAAATCTTTCTGATTGGAGTAAAATTTTAAGGAAATAATTTTGGCACTCTGAATGCTTTAAATAAATGTGACTTTTGACTCCCTAATTCTGATTCATCGGAAATAGGTATAAAGTAGGAACCCATAGTGTAACTATTTTAGTATAAAATCTATTTCTTATAACAGGGAGAAAATGTCTCTAAACAGGAGTCTGGTTAAATGCTTTATGGACAATATTAATTTGAATCAGAAAAAAATTAAGCAGTGATACATTTATAAAATGTAAATGGATGTCACCATGAAAAAAATGGATTTTGGACAACTGCTTGATGGACCTGAAAAGACAGATTAATAATAAAGTGAATCCAACTATAAAACAATAAGTTGAGTCATTTTTATTTTTGTGTATCATAAATATCAGAATATTTATGGGTGCTGTGGGTGATTTGCTACTTTTCCTTTTACATGTTTCTTTGAATTTTAAAGTTTTCGTCATCATTTTATATAACTTGGAAAAAATTAATAACATCATATGACATTGCCCTCGTTTATGAATCTGCGTTTCCTCCTTGGTGACCTTGTGTCAGAATGTACCAAAGTCATTATGCAAAAGACGCCTGGATTTGTATGAAGGCTCTGCCAGGGCCCCTGCCTGCAGCCAGACTCAGTCCCACTCACTCATTGCTTCCTGAGTCTGAAGCAGCATCCGGGCCCCAGTCTTCCAGGTGCTCTGGTCTGCTGGTGTCCCGCAGGCCACGAGGCAGCGAGGTCTTCACTTCCCCACAAGAAAGCGGCTGGGCAGGGTGCGCCGGGAGTCTTCTTAGGCATCAGTTTTGCTTAGCTCGTGGATCCCTGAAGGACAGCGTCTGTCCCACAGCTGAGATTTATTTTCATTTGTGTTGAAGCACATTCAAGGCCCCGTGCAACATCTCTACATTTTTTAAGAGAGAGGGAGAGACAGACAGAAGGAAGGAATCAACTTTATTTAGTTCTTCATCTGGCCTTTGCTTCTCCGACACTTACCTTGTATGTGGTGCTGGGGTTTGAACTCAGGTCTTTGTCCATGCCAGGCAAGCGCCGCAACTGCTGAGCCACTGCTCCAGCCCACATCTCCGCATTTATTAAAGATCCAAACTTCTTTGATCCTTCTGTTTGTGGAAGAAACTGGCTCGTTCTCATTTGCACATAGTAGGGCTGCAGTTTCAGCTTCTCTGGCCAGGGGGATGGGCAAACTAATGTAAATTTCTCCTTGAGATTGCTGGCTTATGGTTTTGCACCTCTTGGGTGACTTGAAGGTCATGTGTTCCAGATGTCAGCATTCCAAAACGGAAGAATGCTGGACGTTTGAGTGACAGGAGCAGAGGTGACGCAGTGGGGCTTTGGTGTGCACTCTGCACTCGCTCTGTGGTCACTCAGTGTGTACTCACGAAGCATAACAGTCTACAAGACAGAAGAGCCAAGTCCTTGGACGGTGGCCTGGAGAAGAGTCCCCTCCACGTCCTCCCTGGATGGAGACTTGAAACAGCCCTGTGTGTTGACCCGGGAGCCCGTGCAGCCCTCTGCCTGCCCTGACATGGGACCTCGGTGCCCTGCTGGCAGTTTCATCGGGGACTCCATTGATGCCAGGGATGCTGTAGGGCAGTTTACAATCTGGCAATGTGCAGATGGAACCGCAAGTCTTGAATTGGGCCAAAACAATGTAATAAAGAGTTGTTACATATTTTAAAATTTCAGAAACTTCATATAAAATATTAACTTAATGGCATCTTTTGAAAAATGTCACAAAACCCTCAGACCACATGCCCACCTGATAGATTTTGACCAGCCACGTAGCAGGTGCCATTAACACTGAGGCCCCCAGTTCGCCACCAGCATACAGGCTCCCTCAGCTCTGGGGCCATCTGTCTCTTTGGGCTGACTTGGATCTAAGGGACAGTCAGTGACAGGACATGCAGGGTTCCCAGCGTCACCATTTGTGAAAAGGTCTTGGGATTCCAAGATGCGATTTTACCTTTTCAAATGAGTGCAGGAATTGCTTATGTCTGCAAAACGTGCTCTTGATTCATTTCTTGTCCAACTTTGTGGTTTAACCTTTGGCCCTTTGAAAAGAAAAGAATGACAAAAACCTACTGATACTTTTTTCTTTTAGGAAGCTTGCGTGTGCAGACCCGCAGCCGTCCACTCCTGCTGTGCCCGGGGGATCGGAAGGAAACTCTCTTCTGTGGTTGGGGTCTTGAGCAGGGCAACTTTCCTGATGTTGCAAACCTCCTCTAAGTTAGATCAAAGCAGGTCTCCACCCGTCCCCTTACCTAGGACACCTGATTCCCTATTGATGGCTTTAGATTTTCCTGCAAGTGTGTGATTTTAGAACAAGCTTCCTTATCAAAAAGCTCCCAAGCCCCCTCCAAGACGCTCCGGTTTCACTCTTTGCCTAACCACCTGCTTCCCTTCTTCATGCATGATCAGCACAAGTGCTGAGGTGGCTGAGCCACCCCAGGGAGGCAAGATAACTGGACTCCAAAGAGAAGCAAGGTGCATAGCCAAGAGGTCTGTAACTTGGCTGTCTGCTCCACAGAACCAAGGGATCTAAGCTGGTTTGGAGCCATCCTGAAAGGAGTTTCCCCCAGGGTTCATTTTAATGCATTTCCATAACAAACCCACCTCCTACCACCAGGACAGGTTATGACTTCTGAGACCCCTGGGAACTGGCCGGTTATGTGGGAGGAGAGGAAGTGGAGCCTTCCTGGGGGAACTGGAGGCAGATCTTCCCATGCACCTGCTCTCCGCCCCTCCCGTCAGTCTAGATCATCCGACTCCTTTAGCTGACTGGTCAGGGGGCTTCTTTGACAAACTCCCAGCTCCCCTCTTCACGAGCAATCGAGTAAATGCTGGTCACTCTGGGCATTCACTCCCTGGTGTCGTCGTCAAGTATTCCCTCGGAAAAAGAACCAAAGATGCAGGTAAAATGTCAGTGGCAAAAATCCACTGATCCATGCAACTACAATCTAAACCGAACCACTCCAGTTACAGCCGTCGGGTCTTAGGAACAGTGGCAGTAGCATTGCAGAGGGGTCAGCCTCCTGGACAATGTGTCTGACCTCATAGAACCAACCTGAGGGGCAGAGATACCCAAGAAGACAAGATGGTTAGACTCTGCTTTGTACCCTCTGCTTCCCAGTTTGCCTTTTTAAGTGAACCGCAACTCTACTCTAGACCCCACCTCCCTCTTCCTGTCTCCTTACTTCCTTTCCTTGCTCTCCCTTCCCCCTCTCTCCTTCTCCCTGTATCTGTCTCTGCCTTCCCTCCTTTTGCCTTCCTGCCTTTCTCCAGTGTGTTCTCAGAGTTTGTAAGTACCAGGGGAAGGCAAGCTAATGCCTCAAGCTGACTCTGGGAAATACCCGAACACCATCTTTTTCTGTTCTAAACAGTAACAACCTGATCGTGTCCTGTGCAGGAGGAGGGAGAAAGGCACACATTGTTTGGAGTGACTAAAACATCAGGAGAAACAGGCTGCAGGTATAGCTGTATCCAGGGACTCATTGAACACATTCCTCCCTCTTCACCTTCCAGCTTCCTTCTGGCTGTCAATCCCATCATCGCTCAAGATAGAATAGGAAGCCAGCAGATGAAGACAGTGTTTCTGAAAATATATCCAGTAGTTATTTGGGGTTTTATGTGATGTGGTTGGAAAAATGGGACACTTGATAACTTCTCATTCAGGGTTCCTCAGGGAGTGAGAAGACCTCATTCTGGGTGGTCAGAATGAAATCATCAACTGTAAGAGAAGAGTTGAGAAGCCACACTTGCCTGAAAACTACCCAGAAAGTGCCCATGGAGTGGCCAGGTTGATGCACAGGTAACAGAAAAACAGGTAGAGGGGCTGGAGCGGTAGTTCGGTGGTTACAGCGCTTGCCTGGCATGCACAAGGATGTGGTTCAAACCTCAGCACCACGTACACAAGTAAGCATCAGAGCAACAAAACCCATGTGAAAAACTAAATAAAATTGATTCTTTCTCTCTCACTTTCCCTCCTTCTCTTTTATGTAAAAAAAAAAAGAATCACAGGTAGACAGATGAAGTATAGATAGTAATTGCACATTGTTTAAGATTTATGTGTAGCAATGCCCACCTCCCCAGCCACCCACCTGAGTGTCCTCCCCGAAAGTTGGGTAGTCACATGCTCAGTCCTGAATCTATCCCTATGTGCACACGGCTGCAGACACTTCAGCAGGATTCGATGCCTGGCTGCACCAGAGTCATGATCCAAGGTTGTAAAACTAGGACCACTCCATGTAGCACAGGAGCCCTCCCAGCACCTCTGTGTTAGCAGAGAGCAAAGGTGATCATAAAAGTGCTCCCCAAGCCACCCTCACCTTCATCAGCCAGGAATGGCACAGGGACCATGAGGAGAGCTGGTTTGGCCTTAGGAAGAGGTGACAGGGAAGAGCGTCCTCCAGCAAGCAGCTCCTGCGGAGGGAAAAGGAGCAGCAGTGTCCAGAGGGCCCCTGCCTGTTTAGTGCCTGGAACATTACCGTTTGCTTCTCTGGACCTTCATCATGCAACTGAGAAAGCAGAGATGCAGTCAGATACGTAGAGAACAGTCGACCTGCAGAAGGCTCAGCAGCAGCGTAGATGAAGGCTCAGGGAGTGCTGGGGCCCCGGGGAGGCTGGCGGCTGGACAGTGGTGGAGGAGGGGAAAGTGTGCTGCTCCCCTGCAGGCCCTGTCCACCGGGAGGGCAGGGGTGAGTCTTGCAGGAGGACAGATGCTCAGCTGGGGCATGTGGGTGCTGGGTGCTGGGTGGTGTGCTGAAAGATGGCCAGTGAGTGTGGATGGAGCACAGAAGGGGACAAAATGTCCTGAACCCAGTCTGGGACAAGTATCTTCTGTCCATTAGGAGGTAAATGTATTGGAGGTGACCTGCTGGGACATAATCTAGGCAGGTCCCAACTCCCTGTGTTGAACTTGTCTGGTGGCCATTGCTGTATGTGCATGTGTGTGTGTGTGTGTGTGTGTGAGAGAGAGAGAGAGAGAGAGAGAGAAAGAGAGAGAGAGAGAGAGAGGCAGAGAGGGAGACAGACTTGGACGACTGAGTCCTCATTTACGCATGACCAGGCCTGAGAATCACCTTCTTCCCGATTCAGTTGATTTGCTTAGGAATTTTCCTTTTTCTTTCCCCTGAACACATAGATTTTTTTTAAAGAGAGAGGGACAGTGAGAGACAGAGAAAGAATCAATTTTATTTAGTTTTTCATGGGGCTTTCGTTGCTCAGACACTTCGTTGAGTACGTGGTGCTAGGGTTTGAATCCGTGTCCTTGCCCATGCCAGGCAAGTGCCGTAACTGCTGAGCCACGGTTCCAGCCCCAACACATAGAATTTTTATCTAAAAACATCTCTGCTTTCTTTATAATCATAACATCTAGATAATTCAAAGAAATAATTTACAGCAAGAAATACTAATCCTCATTATAGGGATTAGAAATGTGGCATGATACTTTTAAAGTGTCCCCAAACTCATTGCAGCTTATCATTCCTTTGATTCAAAATCAATAGCCTTTCATTTTTGTAGCAATTACCGTCATGTCTATATCAGTTCATATATTCCAGGATTACAACGTATCACATCTAAATATAGGCAAGAGGAGAAGGAAATTAATCAATATGAAAGAACTTCAAGAAGACTTTTTATCTAACTCCATATTTTTAAAGACTGTCCTCATCTTGTGGAATTTAATTCCTTAAACAGTGATAATTTAGTAAATAGCTCCCTCTGATTCAGTTGTGGTAAGATTGTAAATATTTTCAGTTATAGATTCATAAAGCTGGAAAACTCTGCCCCTCGCCTAGATCCGGTCAGCTTGGTTTTGTGGTAGAGTTTTCTTGTGCTGCGTTCTGTGTGCGAAACACACAACCCGGATGTGAGTGGGGAGCTCCTGGGGCCCGAGTCTGGGCCAGGTAAGTCCAATCCCCTCTCTTCTAAAGAAGACAAAGAGTTAGGTTCAAATGGTCCTTTCAGCTTCCAGATTCTCATTTCCAAGTGGCTATTCTTATTTTGCAGTCTACAAATCCAGCCACAAAATTCCCCATTCCTTAACTTTCACCCAGACCTCGGCGGGTGCAGCAGCGGTGAGGGCAGGGAGGAGAGCTTCCCCCTGCAGAGCCAGGGCAGAACCCCAGGCTACCAGGCTAACCCTGCTCTCCAAATGCCCTCTGTGCTCTTGGCGGGGGTCTTTCCCAGGACCACCTGCCTGGTGCCAGCAAAATACAATTTTATCCCCAGTGGATTTTTCCTCTCTGCAAGCAAAATGATTCACATTTCACTTACTTTGACTTTGCAATTCTTATTTTTCCACCTTTCCTAACTTTTTCAAAGCTGCTTTAAAAAAATAAAATAAAAGCCCTTTCTCTCCCTGGGTTGGAAAATTTGCACTCTGTTCCCATTATTTTGAAAATGCATTTTGTTGGGGCTAATGGCTAATGGCCTCCTGACTGTAATGTACTCATGGCTGTTATCACTAAAATACCCCCCAAGGCTGCTCTGGAAGCAGGGAGGGTCTGCAGAACCCTCCAGCTGGTGGGTTGACGATGGACATAGGACCGCACTCTGTTGGAGTTTTACTAAGCACTCCTGCCCACTCATTTCAGCTTGTTCCTCGATTGTACCCAGCAGGATAAAGTCCACACCCTCCCCCAGACTGAGACACCATCCGAATTAGAAATTTGCAGGTTCTTCCACGTGAGCTCTTGGCCTGTCCTCGCCCGCCTGTATCACCGCAGCCTGTCCTCCGGCCTGCCCAGGACCCGAGAATTGTTCTATCTAACAAGCTTCCTGGGAATTCTTGTGGTTCCTGGGCCATACTTTGAAAACCACTAAGTCAGAGTCACTCTGGATCATTGGCTGTAAAGATACCTTTATAAGCCACCAAGCTGGGGACACAGCTGTGGACACCAACTCTGAAGCACTTCATCAACAACTGCGTGTGACCTCTGCCGTGGCCTCTTTCCTGGAAACATCTCAAATCATCCTAAGTCCCCTGCCCATGTCCCACCTGGCGCCACTGTGTGTGGAGCAGGATGGGACACATTGGGTCATGCGGTGCCCTGCATAGGCAGGCAAGTGACTCTGGTCCCTCACTTTTTGGTGATATCCTATGCTGTGCTCCTGTTTCTCCTCTACCATTTCTTTGTCTCTTTACCACTGCATCAGGGAAGTAACCACTTACGCCCATGCTGCCCGCCGTCACCCCACGGGCGATACCCTGGGTGTGGTGCCCAGTCTGGAAGTTTCTCTCTTCAGGCCATCTGGGTCTCCTGCAGGGGTCCTGTCTGTCCATTGACAGGCTATGTTCTGTGCCCACCTGCCCTGCAGGCCCCAGCTGACCCTGCTGTTAGTGCCTCTGCTCAGAAAGAGGAAGACACAGAAAGCCACCGGAGCTTATTCAGGATGCCAAGGATAAATTTTTATTTAGTTTTTCATGTGGCCTTCATTGTTCCAGTGCTTTATTGTGCACGTGGTGATGGGGTTCAAACCCGCGTCCTCACACGTGGCAGGCAAGCTCTGTAACTGCTGAGCCACTGCTCCAGCCCCCAAAGCTACTTTCATTCCCTTAGCTTGGCACTGCATGAATGAAGTCTTTTGGGGGTGAAAAATAATTTAAAAATTAATAAATTAAAATAACAAGCAATAAATAAAGACCTGTGGCTTTTTTCTAGCCCAGGGTGCTACAGGTGCGACACTCTTCACTCTTCAGTGCAACAACGGAATTCACTGAAACCAACGCATCTTCGCAACCTTGTCCTCTGTTGTGGTGGCAAAGGTCTGAGCATGTTTAAGATGTATGTGTCTCCTGAGTTTTGTCTGATTGTGTGGGATCATGGGCCGAGCTAATGGCAATTAATCCCTGGGTCTCAGCATGCTAACATCTTGTGAAGATTAATGACCCCAGCTGAAAAATAGGTGAGATCCATCCCTTCTGCACAGAACCCACTCAGCGGGGAGAAATGATAGCGCTGAAGATGTAGTCTCTCTGACAGCGTAATCTTTTTACCTTGACATTTCAGATGATGACTCTGTTCCGTAATCCCCACTGCCTTTTATCTGTGTCTTACCATTTCTACTCCTATTTATTATTATTATCCTATTAGCTGTCATTCAGTTCATGCAAAATGATCCATGCTCTGCAAGACAGTAGATTTCTGGTGCAATTCAAAGACTTCGTGTTAAATGAATCCCACGTAAGTAGTAATATTCTTTTTATTGACAAAATATCTAGAACAATATGATAGGACATCTTTCTTTCTTTACTGCATTTGAAAAATACAATGCAGTTGCTGGCATCTTTTAGGAAAAGGTTGGGAGTGAGAGACAAAGACAGCACACAGAGCAAGGCGCGTGGGAAACTCAGCAGTAATGGAGATGATCCAGCCTTGTGGAGCAGTCATCTTCTCTCGAGCGTGTTCAGAGCTCTAAGTCAGACCTTGCTTCACTCCATCAACTTTACCCTTTGTCTAATGCCATAACCATAACTTTATTTTGCTAAGAATTATCTTTCATACTTTGCCAGAAAGTCAAAGCTTTATCTCAATTTTACAGTGATTGCTCCCGTGGAGTTCAGAAAATACCAGACGTCTAAGAGGAACTAATGCACACGAAGGACAGCTTCGTCCCATCTTGATGTGGGCCTAGCACGGGAAGAGCCGTCCCACACCGCAAGCTCCACCTGCTGCCTGCGTCCAGGTGTCTGTAGGCGTCTACCTGCTGGAATTCATACGTCACACCAGCCCTCTGCTGCTTGAGATTTTCACTATTAGGAAGACCATCTTCAGATCCGCTCAGTTAGCTGGATTTTAGGAGCAGCAGGAGATGATGCAGAAAGCCAGAGCACACTTTCGAAATCGCAGGGGCCCTCCTCCCCCACGCTGTGGCCGCCCGTGCCTTCTAACCCCAGAAGCCCAGTCTGCTTCTCGGCTCTGGTAGTTAACTCCCTGCCTGCTGCAGATCTTTTTCCTGAAGGTGTCTTGGAAGGAACCCAGCTCCATTCTCGGAGCTCTTGCTGGCTGGGTTTTCTCTGCTTTGGACCTGCCACACAGCTCCACTTTCTCTCCCACTGGGAATATTGGTTTAGAAACAATCCCTTCATTTCTGGAAGGGATTTCCATTTATGAACATGCACTGAGATGCCCTGTGGCACTGAATCCCAGGCATCTCGGGGAGAGGACCCTCCCCAGTGTCAGAGGGTGGGGGAGGCCGGGGCAGGAAGGCCATGGTCAGTGGGTAGGGAGGCTGGGTGGGCCGGCTTTGCCTCTCAGAGTACTTGGTCTGGGCCTCAGTCTGGAGCTGAATCTCTTCTACCTTACCCTCAGGGACTAGATAATGTTCCTCTTTAGCTACTCCGTCTCCTCCCCTGTGTTCCTTCAGTCAGACTTTGCAACCAGACAGACCTAAGCATCCCAGAGAGCCCAGCTGCAGCAATGTCCTTCCCGGGGCATCAGATGTGCGGGAGAGAAGGCGGAGGCTCTGGCCATGTTGAATGGAGGTGGAAAGGTATTTCTGGATTTAAAACAAAGGAAACAAAAATCAAACAGAACCACAAAAGGCACCCATCTCTAGAAGGCTGTGCACTCAGCAAGCTAGAGAGCTGCTGGAGCTTGTGAGAAAGTGTACGATTTCTTCCCCATTGAAAATGAACCATTCTCAGACTGGAGCGGTGGCTGAGCAGTTAGGGCTCTTGCCTGGCATGTGCGAGGACGCAGGTTCAAACCCCAGCACCACATACACAACAAAGTGTCAGAGCAACTAAAGCCACATGAAAAGCTAA
>PVKS010021878.1:23863-34630 GCA_004027875.1 Aplodontia rufa | reverse complement strand
TTCTTCTTCTTCTTCTTTCTTCTTTCTTCTTTGCCAGTATTGAACCCGATAGTAGTTAACCACTAAGCCACATCCCCAACTCTTATTTTTTGAGACAGGGTCTCAGTAAGTTGTTTAGGGCCTCAATAAATTGCTGAGACTGGCCTTGAACTTGCAATCTTCCTGCCTCAGTCTCCCAAGCTTTTGGGATTACAAAGGTAAACCACCACACCTAGCGAGATATGATTTTTTATTTTAACATTTTTATTGGTGAATTATAACTATACGTAACAGTGTAGTACACACAATTTTTTTTAAAGCGAGAAGGACAGTGATAGAGAGAGACAGAGAGAATCAATTTTTATTGAGTTTTACACATGGCTTTTGTTGCTCCAACACTTATTTGTGTACATGGGTGCTGGGGTTTGAACCTGTGTACTTGCACATGCCAGGCAAGCACATTAACCACCAAGCCACCGCTCCAGCCCCTAGTACACACAATTTAACCATATAATTTGGTCAGTTCCATTCCCCAATACCTTCCAGATATGTCTTTGATGTAAAGTTGTTGTTTTTTTTTTTTTCAGGGCTGAGGACCAAACTCGGGACCTTGTGCATGCTAGGCAAGTGCTCTGCCACTGAGCTAAATCCCCAACCCCCTAGATATGTCTTTGATGTAAAGTTAATACATGAAATTGAGGAGCTTGCTAGAATGGTCCCATTCTTCTACTATTTGCCATTGTGCCTGAAATTTCATCATTAAGATATTTTCCTTGGGATTGGACCGGTGGCTCAGCAGTCACAGCGCTTGCCTGGCACGTGCAAGGACACAGGTTGGAACCCCAGCACCGTATACACAATGAAGGGTTGGAGCAATGAAAGCCCGTGAAAAACTCAATAAAAACTCAAGAATTCTTCCTTGAGCCAGGTGCTGTGGTGCACACGTGTATTCCCAGATGCTTAGGAGGCTGAGGCAGGAGAATCACAAGTTCAAAGCCAGCCCTAAATAGTTTAGCAAGACCCTAAGTAATGTAATGAGGCCATGTTTCAAATCTAAAAAATAAAAAGGGCTGGGGACATAGCTGAATGGTTAAATGCCCCTGGGTTCAATCCCTGGAATGAAAATAAAAAAGGTTTATTCCTTTATGCAGGGCATGGTGGTGCATGTAACCCAAGCGACCCGAGGAGGCTGAAGCAGAAGGAATGCAAATTCAAGGCCAGCCTCAGCAGTTTAGTGAGGTCCTAAGCAACTTACTGAGACACTGTCTCAAAAAATAAAAAGGACTGGGGATGTAACTCAGTGGTCAAGTGTCCCTGGGTTGAATCCCTGGTAGCAAAACAAAACAAAATAAAACAAAAAACAGAGAAAATCTTCCTGATTGTGGTCAGAGATTGATGTGACAATGAAAGTCAGGCTGGAAAGAAACGATATTAATGACTTTGAAATGCAAGAAGAGGGCTAGGAGTTAGGGATGCCAATGAATGCCTCCAGAAACTGGAAACAAACAAAACAGCAAATTCTCCCACAGAGCCTGGTGTGATGGCTCACACCTGTAATCCCAGTGATTTGGGAGGCCGAGGCTGGAGAATTGTGAGTTCAATGCCAGTCTCAACAATTTAGCAAGGCCCTAATCAACTTAGCGAGACCCTGTCTCAAAATAAAAAATAAAACTGGCTGGGGATGTGGCTCAGTGGTTAAGCACCCCTGGATTCAATCCCCAGTACCCATTTAAAAAAAAAAAAAATCTCCCAAAGAGCCTCCAGAAAGAAAGATGGACCTTCTGGACCTTCCAATGCCTTGGTTGGTCCAATGAGACCAAAGGCAAACTTCTGATCTATCAAAATATAAGACAATAAATTTGCATCATTTTAAAGCTACTGAGTTTGTTATATTTTGTTACAGCAACAATAGAAAGCTAGTATGCCCTTTTCTTGGAGATTCACAGTGCATTTTGGCATATTGAGGGCTTTAGGGAGCTGTTCATTTAACTGAGCTAGCTACCAACAGTTAACTGTTGGTAGCATCTCAGCATGATTTAGCTCCTATGTTTACAATATATGGCTGTTTGGGTGAGAGACACAGGTAAGTTCTGATGTGCCAGCATGGAGGGGAAACTCACTAGATAGTGGTGAAAACAGAGGAGGTAGATATGTACTATAGATATACTTTAGCTGCTCTACAACTTGTGTTATTGTATTCAATGTTTTGTGCCAAATCTTCTTTGCTCTTCAAGTTCACTATCTGCTCTAGAAAATTTCCCCTGACTTCATTTTGCTTTCCAGGACCTGGGTTGGAAGCTCCTCCCATATGATTCCATGGCCCAAGTTTATTTTCTTCTAGTTGTGGCAAAAATATATGCAATTGACTCTCTCTCCCACCAGTCTGAATTTGCTAGAGGGCAAGAATTGGGTCTAGTTCACAGTGCACATCTTCTGTGTCCCATCTACACTTTATCTCACTATCTCTCCACTATAAATGTATATGAGCTTGTTCCTGATGTTGTGGGCACAACTGAAACCTGTAACATATCTGGGCCCCATGATGGTCATCTGGCCACAAAGCACCCTCGTCTGTCTGTCTTTCTTACCTATTTTCTTTTGCCCACAGTACAAGCAAGGGATTTATTCTGATTGTACTCTATGCTTTTTGTTTGTTTGCTTTTGTACCAGAGATTGAACCCAGAGGCACTTAACCACCGAGCCATATCCCCAGCACATCTTATTTTTTATTTTGAGACAGGGTCTCCTGAATTCAATTATGGTCTTGCTAAGTGGCTGATACTGGCTTTGAACTTGCGATCCTCCTGCCTCAGCCGCCCCAGTCTCTGGGATTACAGGTGTGAGCCACCGCGTCCAGCTGATTGTGCTCTACTTTGTACCATAGTTTATGGGATATCTGACTAGGTTACAAGAAAGACTAAAATCAAAATAACAAATGGCACTCTTCTGAGATAGTTTATAAGAAGTGGTCCAAATTGAGTTGTAGAGGCTAAAGGGACACCGTGGGGGGAAGGAAATGTACTATTCAGCCAGGGTTAATGTAAGGTAAAAAATAAAGTGAGCCACAGAACTACAGCATTACAGAACTAAGTCCCAGCACTCCATGACTCTATCCATTTACTCAAAGACATGTCCCTACTACACAAACTACTAGTGCATAAAGTATCCTTCACTCTATTCAGAATTCCACCTTAGAGCTGGGATGCAGAGATCACCTGCAAAAATTTGTTTGCGTAAGCCTGCAGCACCTGTGCTGTTATGGATTCCTGGAACTACAACTCCCACAAGGCACTGTGACCGCGCGGATTAAACTCAGGATAAACTACAAGCCCCAGAATGCCTCGGGAGAAAGGCGCGCGTAGGGAGACGCAGAGGGGCGTAATCACGCCACCCGCGCGGGACCGTTAAATTTGAAACTTGGCGGCTAGGGATGAGGGCGTGAGGCGGCGGGTTTGTGAGGGAGCCTGGTGACTGTCTTTGTCCTGGGGCACCCCCTGATCTCTTCGGCAGATCCAAGGGCAGCTTGCTGAAGGAAGCCCAGTCGGTCGGCGGCGCAGAGTTAGGCCCGCGGCAGGACGAGAGTATGAACCGGGAATGCAGGGTGCCGGCGACGAAGGAGGGGGTTGCCCTGAGGTAGGTGCGGGAGAAAAGCTGCTGGGAGCTGTGTCTGCGAGAACCGAGGGTGCCTGGCGGGTGCAGAGGCTCTGCGAAGAGGACCCACGCGGTCAGGGAAGAGCAGGCCGCCAGGATCCTGTAGGATTCGACGCAGTGAGTTGCAAAGCGGAGCTCCGAGCGCACGTGAGACTCCTTTGGTATGCACAGGAGCCTGGAATTTGTAGTGTCGGCCGTTCGCAGGCTCTTGGCCCCTGGACACGTCTTATATATGGAAAATGCACATATTAATGCTACCATACGGGGTCTGGGAGGATTCAAAACACTTATAAAGTGCTTCCAAACAAGTGCTCAACTAATGCTAGGTGTTATTCTTCCAGTTGCGTAGAAATCCAAAAGGCCCTACCCTGCGCATTTGTTGCTGTTCCTAGTATTAAAAATATAGCAGTTCTAGGTTGGGATTAAGTGTGCGTTTTCATTATGGAATCCACAATACTTGGAAGCGCCATATCACGAGCTCTTTCTCGCAGCAAGTGTTTATTGACCACTTACCAAGCACTAGGTGCAGCCAATAAGCAAAAGAAATAAAAATCCCAGCTTTCATGAAGCCTAAATTCTGGGTAGGAATGATGACGGGGAAGACAGACAGACAGACAGTAAACAAACAAAAATTAGGTGGTGGTCAGTGCTAAAAAAGTAAAGCACTGGGAGAAAAGGAGCCTAAAATTTTGGATTGGTCTGAACAGAATCCTCATTTGGTTGAAGAGTTGAAGGAATCTCAAGAGCTAGTCATGCCTATATCTGGGGGAAGTACAAAGGCCCCCAGATGAGGGTTGGGAGAAGAAGCTGCCCTACCCATGTCCAAGGCCTGTGTCACTGGAGCACAGTGAACCAGAGTAGCAGAGAAGATCATCAACCCAAAGAAGTGACTATGCAGGCATTGTAAGGGCTTGGATTTTGCTCTGATGGTTAATAGAAAATCATTGGAAGGTGTTTTGTTTTTGCTGTACTGGGGATTGAATTTTTAGTTATGCATTTAATTAATTATAATTTTTTTTTTAAAGCGAGAGGGACAGTGAAAGAATCAATTTTATTGAGTTTTTCATGTGGCTTTCGTTGCTTGGACACTTGGTTGCGTACGTGGTGCTGGGGTTTGAACCCATGTCCTCGAGCATGCCAGGCAAGCACCATAACCTCTGAGCCACCACTCCAGCCCCTAATTAATTAATTTTTTTCTAATTAATTTATTTTTAAAGAGGGAGTGAGGGATCGAGAAAAAGAGATTCAGTTTTATTTTTTCATCTGGTCTTTGTTTTTCCGACACTTAGTTGTACGTGCGGTGCTAGGGTTTGAATCTGGGTTCACGCGCATGCCAGACAAGTGCTCCAAGTGCTGAGCCACCACTCCAGCCCCTTTATTTTTATTTTATTTTTTTAAGAGAGAGGGACAGTGAGAGAGAGAATCAGCTTTATTTAGTTTTTCACTTAGCTTTTGTTGCCCTGAACTTCATTGTGTACATGGTGCTGGCCTTTGAACCTACATCCTCACACATGCCAGGCAAGCATGTAACTGCTGAGCCACCATTCCAGCCCTTTATTTTTTTAATTTAGAAAAATTAATTTGAGCTGGGTATGGTGGTGCACACCTGTAATCCCAGCAACTCATGAGGCTCAGACAGGAGGATCACAAATCCTGGAAACAGGTGCAGTGGTGCATTCCTATAATCCTAGTGACGTGGGAGGCTGAGGCAGTAGGATTGCAAGTTCGAGACCAGCCTCAGCAACTTAGCAAAACCCTAAGCAACTCAGTGAGACCCTGTCCCAAAAATAAAAAGGGCTGGTAATGTGGCTCAGTGGTTAAGTACCCCTGGGTTCAATCCCCGGTATCAAAAATAAAAAATTAAAATAACTTGAGGCAGAGTCTTGTTGAATTGCCGAGGGTCTCACTAAATTGCTGAGGCTGGTATGGAATCTGCCTCAGCCTCCCAGATCTCTGGGATTACAGGTGTGTGTTATGGTGCCAGGCTCATTTGAAGGTTTTGAGCTTGGTTTTGTCTTAGGTTTGAATGGAACACTTCGGCTGCAGTGTTGAATAGACTAAAGGCAAAAAAGATGGAAACAAGATCAATTAAGACCTTATTGAAATAATCATGGCAAGAGAAAAGGGTGACTTGAGCAAGACTGAAAACTGGAGATTTTAAGAAGTGGTTGATTTCTGGATTTATTTTGAAGGTAGAGCCTACCCTACAGGATTTAGTGATTGACTGACAGCAGTGAGCAGGACAACAAGCCTGGTGTAATTTTTGGCTTAAGCAACTGAGTGAAATGAGTTGCCATTTATTTGGGATGAGGGAGGACTGTGAAAGGAGCAGGTGTTAGAAGAAGCAAGAGGAAGAGGGAGGGGGATAGTCCTGGTTCAGTTTGGGACATTTAACTGAGACAATGTGATCACTTTTTTTCTTTTTTGATTGCATGCTAGGCTAGCTCTGCCATTGAGCTACATTCCCAGACAACCCCCCACCCCACCCCGCCTGTACTGGGCAATGAACCCAGAGCTTCATTCATACCAGGCAAATACTCTACCACTGAACTAATTCCCCAGCCCCAGACTTTTTTATCTGGAGACAAGATCTTCCTACATTGCCCAGGCTGGCCTCAAACTTGTGATCCTCCTGAGCCACTGGGATTATGGATCAGCACCATTGTGTCCATTAAACTTTATTCTTGTAGTACTGTCTACAAAACCCTTGCCAAGTTCTCTCTTCATTAGGCAATACTAGAGCCTTAAACTTGGAAACCAGATAATAGGCTCAGAACCTTAGGAATATGATACTAACATGCTAACCCACCACATTCAGCCCAAAGCTCATGAATAATCACCTATCTGAAAGCATTTATAATAATCTAGTGCTATAATAAATCAGTGTTGGTATCAGATTTATTTGTTTCCTTCTTCCCAGTGAAGCCATGTCTCTGGAAGGAGATGAATGGGAGCTGAGTAAAGAAAATGTACAACCCTTAAGGCAGGGACGTATTATGTCTACTCTTCAGGGAGCTCTGGCACAGCAAGAATCTTCCTGTAACACAACTCTTCAGCAGCAGAAACGGTGTGTAAAATTGTTTGGGCTCAATCTGTCACTATTCATTTCCAACTGCTAGATGACACAGGTGTGGATCCATGCAGGATGGCACAGGAGTATTTTTTAACATTTTGGTAGTTTGAGAATCTTTTCCCCAATAGCTTTCTCATTACACAACAGCTATCAGAAAAGCTTCTCAGGTACTCTAGAACAAGGGTTATAGGATTCAATTTGATTGTGGAGCTACCAAACTCTGTTATCAACAAAAATAAAATTTATACAGAGGATAATGATAAAGCAAGCAAAATATTATAAGGTTTCTCTGAAGTATATCATTCTGGACTTCTAAACAGAATTAACTGATAATAATCAAGAGAGATTGTCTCCTTGGGCTCTGAGTACCAAGGGATACTAAATTTACTTTTTTTTTTGGTAATACTGGGAATCCAACCCAGGGGTTCCAACATGCTAGAGAAATTCTTTACCACTGAGTTGAACCTCCTGCCTGAATCTATTTTTTATTTATTTATTTTTGGTACTGGGGATTGAACCCAGGGGTACTTTACCACTAAACCACATCCCCAGCCCTTTTTGTTTTTTATTTTGAGACAGGGCTCACGAGGCCTGCCTCAGGCTTTCCTGCTTCAGCCTTCTGAGTAGAGGAGTTCTTTATATACTCTGTATATAGGTCCTTTATCAATTATATGTTTAGATATTGTTTCCTAGTTCTAAGTTGTCTGTTGTTTAATCACCAAGTTTTTTGATGAAGTTCATGTGTTTTTCTTTTATGGCTAGTGCTCTTTGTGTCTGTCCTCTTTCATCTTTTCCTACTCCCAAGTCATAATTATTAGCTTCATTTCTTTGTCTTAACTTTTATGTTTAGTTTTATGTATGGTATGAGGTTGGAATAAAAGTTCTTTTTGTCTTTGTCCTGATATGGAATCTGTCTGTTTGTTCTGCCTCCCGTTTGTTGAAGAAAATGTTTTTTTCTTTCCTCATTGAATTACCTTGGGGACCTTGTCAAAAATCATTTGAAGATATAGCTCAGTGATAGAGTGCTTGCCTAGTACGTGCAAGGCCCAGAGTTCAATCCCTAGCACTGGGGGGAAATGACCACATATGTGTGTGTTGTTTCTGGATTCTTGGTTATATTCCATTGATGTTAACTGTCTAGCCTTTCACAAATGTTACATTATTTATTTTTTACAGCACTGGGGATTGAACCCAGGGATGCTTTACTACTGTGCTATATCCATAGCATCACCCCCCCTTTTTTTTCTTTAATCAATTTTATTTAGTTTTTTATGTGGCTTTTGTTGCTCCGACACTTTGTTGTGTACATGGTACTGGGGTTCAAATCCATGTTCTCGTGCATGCCAGGTAACCATGGTAACCGCTGAGACACCCCTCCAGTCCGCCCCCCTTTTTTTTTGAGGGAGTGAGAGAAAGAGAATCAATTTTATTTATTTTTTTATCTCACCTTCGTTTCTCTGATACTTATGTTTGTGGTTCTGGGGTTTGAACATGAGTCCTTGCACGTACCAGGCAAACACTGCTGAGCTCCAGCCTCACCTCTCCCTTTTGTTTTTGAGACATCTCACAGAGTTTTAGCGTAGGTGCATCTCATGCTTCTGCCTAAGTTTCCCAAGGCACTGGGATTACAGGTGTGCTCCACTTTGCCTGGTTTTTCCAAACAAATTTTATAATTATCTTGTCAGTTTCTATAATAGAACTTGCTAGGATTTTGCTAATTTATCTTGAATCCATAGTTCACCGTGGAGGATTTCTGATTTGGTTTTGTTTTGTATTTTGTGGTACTGGTATTTGAACCCAGGGCAATATACTACTCAACTATATGTCCAGCCCCTTTTAAAAATTCTTTATTATATAGAGACAGGGTTTTAATAAATTGCCAACACAGGCATTGAGTTTACAATCCTTATGCCTCAGCTTCCTGAGTCTCTGGGTATGTAGGTGTGTGCCATTGTGCAATTTCTGATTTTTGTCAGTAATATCTTAGGTTTTATTTTTTCATCATTTAGGTAGGTATAGATAATCATGTTATCTCATACTTAAGTTGCCATATTAGTTCATAATTGTGGTGGTGTTTTTTGTTCTTTTTTTTGTACCAGGGACTGACTCCAAGAGTGCTTAACCACTTAGCCACATCCCCAGTCCTTTCTGTTTTTATGTTGAGACAGGCTCTCCTTATCTCCTTAAGTTGCCCAGGCTGGCCTTGCACTTGAGATTCTCCTGCTTCAGCCTCCCTAATTGCTAGAATTAAAGGCATATACTACTCTGTCTGACTTGTTTCCCAAATTTCTACATAATTTCTCTTTCCTGTTATGTTGTCAGCATTTTAATTATTTCTATTTTTCTGTTTAATAAACCCTCATGCTCTAGAACAGTTTAGATTAATATTAAATTCTTTTTTTTTTTAAGCGAGAAGGACAGTGAGAGAGAGAAAAAGAATCAATTTTATTTAGCTTTTCATGGACTTTCGTTGCTCAGACACTTCATTGTGTACGTGGTGCTGGGGTTTGAACCCGCGTACTTGCACATGCAGGGCAAGCGCCATAACCGCTGAGCCACCACTCCAGCCCCCAATATTAAATTCTTAATACAGAGTTTGAATAGAAATAATACTTATTCACTGTCTGTTATGTATGTTTACATGTTTTTCTTAAATTTCAGGGCATTTGAATCTGAAATTCGATTTTATACTGGAAATGACCCTCTGGATGTTTGGGATAGGTAGGTGCTTTTATTTAAAGGGCAATAGAAACATTAACAGATGAGTTGTTTTTCTCAAATTAGGGTAGAAGGAATGAAAAGTGAGAGTAGTCAGAGTAGAAAGTGGTGTGTTGGGGGCACAGAGATCCAGAATAGTCATAGTATATCTTCCTGAGGTTGCTTTGTTTTGTTGTTTATTTTTTGGTGTTGGGATAGAACCCAGGACTTCACACATTAGGCAAGTGTTCTACCAATGAGGTACACCCCCATTCACTCTGTAGCGTTGAAGATTGAAGTAAGAGTTTATGGGATGCAACTTTGAGCTGCACCTTTCTGTCCCTATACCTAGTATTTCCCAGAAGCACATATCAGGGATACTTGGGAAAAGTTTGAGAGATATGGTCTTAGGATGTGTCTTTGAGGATCTCTGAAGAAACACACTTTCAATGTTTTAGATATTTCTGCTTAAAGAAATCAAGAATGACTTTTGAAGCCAGAACAAAAGCATACGTTTAACTTAAAATATGTTGTTCTCCTTTCCATCACATTCAGGTATATTAATTGGACAGAACAAAACTATCCTCAAGGGGGGAAAGAGAGTAACATGTCAACATTATTAGAAAGAGCTGTAGAGGCACTACAAGGAGAAAAGCGTTATTATAGTGATCCTCGCTTTCTCAGTCTCTGGCTTAAATTGGTAAGTCTTTCTTAAGTGACATCTAATTTTAAAATATTAAACCAAGAGATTTTCTCTAGAGGCATCTAGTATATACAAAAACAGTGGTAAAATCTGAGCCATTCTGCTTAAAGATGGACTTAGATTTAGCATAATGGGGTTTAGCATCCCTTATCATATCCCTTGAAGACTCATCATAATGTAGATATGATTATTTGCTTATTCTAAGCAAAATTGAGCCATGTGGCTGTACTGGAGGAGAATGTGCAGGAACAATACTTGGCAATATATTTGTTTGGGGAAAAACTTCCTTGGTGATTCTGGTATCCCTTTCTTCTCTTTATGAAAATCATCACTATTAAAAAAGAAAAGTGATAGGGAGCTGGAGCCGTGGCTCAGTAGTTATGGCATGTGTGAGGACCCGGGTTCAAACCCCACCACCACATACACAACTGAGTGTTGGAGCAATAAAAACCAGATAAAAAGCTAAATAAAATTGATATTCTCTCTCTCTCTCTCTCTCTCTCCCCTCCCCCTTCCCCCCTCCTCCCTCTCTCTGTCTCTCCCCCTTCCACTCCCCCTCTAACTCTTTAAAAAAAATAAGAAAAAAGTGATGTTTTGTTGTTTTTTGGACTTTCACCTAGTATATTGCTACAGCCAAAAATGTCTGCCTGATCATGCTGCACTA
>PVKS010021878.1:0-23763 GCA_004027875.1 Aplodontia rufa | reverse complement strand
GGTACTGGGGTTTGAACCCGTGTGCTTGCACATGCCAGGCAAGCACCATAACTGCTGAGCTCCAGTCCCCAGCAAGTGCTTTATTACTGAGCTGCAGCCTCAGCCCTTGTTATTTTATTTTGAGATATAGTCTAAGTTGCCCAGACTGGTCTGGAACTTACCTATCCTCTTGCCTCCCAAGTAGCTGGGATTATAGGTGTGGGCCACCTTGCCTGACACAAAGTACCTTCTTTAATACAGATTTGACCAAATCATTCCTTTGCTTTTAAGCTCTCCTATCCAGCATCCATTTATTGTCAGGTAAATTGAAAATTTATTAGGTTGACATTCGAGACTCATCACAGCCTTTCTCTTCAGAGTCCTTGGGATCCCTACATAAAGTCTTTTTTTGATACCAGGGATTGAACCCACAGATGCATAACCAGTGAGCCACATCCCCAGCCCATTTTACTTTTTATTTTAAGACAGGGTCTTGCTAAATTGCTTAGGGCCTCACTAAGTTGCTGAGGCTGGCTTTAAATTTGCAGCTTGGGGCTCCCGAGTAATGAGTAATGAGTGGCCTCAATGAAGCAGTCAAACTTAGCAATTGTAAAAATTCGTATTCATTGTTGTAAAAACCATAAAATATTATCCTTAAAGTAAGTAGTTGGGTGCCTGCGCATTTTGTAATATGTGCAGCTATTTTATATAGATGGTCTCATTTTAATATAACCACTAAATTAGATAGATTAAAAATCAGATAACTGGAAATTATTTAATTAACTGAAAGTCATTTGATCCATTAATGATAACTTTTAATTCAAATAATAACTGTATTTGTCTAACATGTAGTAATGAAAGGTTTAAATGTTACCTCATCTTGAAGTTTTTCTTCTCCACCCCTTTTTTCCCTTATAAATTAGTTTCTCACTTTTGTCTCTTTTGGGACCTTCAGGTATGGTCCTTATCACATTTATGTTGTAGTAGATATATTTGATATATTTTCTTTTTCTTTACTAAGTTGCTGAGGCTGGTTTTTTGTTTTTGTTTTTAAGAGAGAGGGACAGTGAGAGAGAGAAAGAGAGAAACAATTTTTATTTAGTTTTTCATGTGCTTTTTATTGCTCCGAGACTTCGTTGTGTACATGGTGCTGGGGTTTGAACTCGCATACTTGTGCATACCAGGCAAGCGTCATAACTACTGAGCCACCGCTCCAGCCCCCTGAGGCTGGCTTTGAACTACTGATCCTCCTGTCTCATCCTTCCAAGTCCTGGGATTACAGGTGTGCACTACCATGCCCAGCTAGATATATTTTCTTCAGTGCAGGAATGGCATATAGTATTTGAAGTGATTGTTTGGCACATGATAGGCATTCCATAAACAGAAATAAATTGATTAACTGTTAACACTTTTAATTTGTTACAGGGGCATTTATGCAATGAACCTTTGGATATGTACAGTTATTTACACAACCAAGGAATTGGCATTTCCCTAGCTCAGTTCTATATCTCGTGGGCTGAAGAATATGAAGCCAGAGAAAACTTTAAGAAAGCAGATGCAGTATTTCAGGAAGGGATTCACCGTAAGGCTGAACCACTAGAAAGACTGCAGTCCCAACACCGGTAATCTGCTCTGTAGCTTGTCTTTACTCTTGTTTTAATTAAGAAATGGTCTTTTTGCATCTAAATAAAATCCTCCCTAATGTATCAGCAAGTTAAATTTATATTTAGCTACTATTCAGTTTTTTCAGACACTTTTAATTTTTCATTTACCATCCAGTAAAATCCATCCTTTGGCATGAGGTTCTATGAGTTTTCACAAATGAATACACTTTACTGTCACAGTCAAGATAAAATAGTTCCATACCCTTTAAGAGAATTCCCTCATGTTGTCCCTTTGTAGTCGTTAATACCTAATCTTATCCGAACACTGGCAAATACTGATCTATTCTCTATCCCTATAGGTTTACTTTTTCTAGAATGTCATATAATTGGAGTCATAGTATATAGACTTTTTGAGTCTGGCTTCTTTGATTTATTATAATGTTTTTGTGATGTAAGGGTTCTTTATACATTATAAACATTTTGTCAGACATGTATGTGATTTGTAAATATTTTTTCCCAGCTAAAGTCTGTCTTATTCTTTTAACTCTCTCTTATGGAATAAAAGTGGTAATTTGGAAGAAGCCTCATTTATCACATTTTTCTTGTGTGGAATATTTTTGTTGTATCTAAGAATTTTGTCTAGCAAGGGGAACAAAGATTTTTCTGCTGTTTTTTTTGTTTTTGTTTTTAAGAGAGGGACAGCGAGACAGAATCAGTTTTATTTAGTTTTTAATGTGGCTTTTGTTGCCCCAACACTTTGCTGTGTATGTGTTGTTGGGGTTCAAACTTGAATCCTCTCACATGCCAGGCAAGCTTCTTTACCACAGAGCCATCACTCCAGCCCCTTTCTGCTAAGTTTTTATCTTCAAGATTTATAGTTTTACTTTTCACATTTAGATTTACAATTCATTTTGAATTAATTCTGTACAAAGTACAGGCCAGGTTCATTTTTTTCATACATGTGAATGTTTGTTTCAGTGTCCTTTTTTTTCCTCCTCTGAGAAAGAAAATAAATTTATTTATTTATTTATTTATTTTTAAAGAGAGAAGGGACAGAGAGAGAGAGAGAGAAAGAATCATTTTATTGAGTTTTTCACATGGCTTTTGTTGCTCTGATACGTGGGTGCTGGGGTTTGAACCTGTGTACTTGCGTATGCTGGGCAAGCGCCATAACTGCCGAGCCACTGCTCCAGCCCTAATTTTATTTATTTTTTCATCTGGCTTTTGTTTCTATGACACTTAGTTGTGTATGTGGTGCTAGGATTCAAACGCAGGTTCTTGTGCATGCCAGGCAAGTGCTCCAACTCTCAGTGTCCTTGTTTGAGTAGACTAAGTTTTGTACTTTTGTCAAAATTCAGTTTATCATATTTGTTTTGGTTTATTTCTGTGACTGTTTTGTTTTATTAATCTACGATGGTCCATTGGTGTATAACACCTCTGTAACTTGGTAATAAGCCTAGAAATCAGGTAAAAAGAACTGTGTTCATATTTATAGCCCTTCCAGTGCCTTTCATTTTCTGTGTAAGTTGTTAGAATTTATTTTTTCATCATGCTAGGGATTGACCCAAGCCTCACACATGGCTAAGCCTGCCCTCTAATACTGAGCTATATTCCCAGTCCTCTATATAAGTTTTAGAGTCAACTTTCTGGAATTTTTATTATTTTTCTCCGTGTATTTAGGTCTTTTTTTTTTTTTTTAAGCAAACTTTAGATTTTTTTTTTTTTTAATCTTCCAAAGAATTGGTTCAGCCTGGCATAGTATTGCATGCTGTAATGCCAGTGGCTTGGGAGGCTATGGTAGGAGGGTCCCAAGTTCAAAGCTAGCCTCAGCAACTTAGTGCAACCCTGTCTGAAAATTCAAAGGGCTGGGAATGTGGCTCCGTGAAGTGTCCCTGGGTTCAATCCCTGGAACCAGAAAAAAAATAGAAAGAAAGAATTGGTCCATTTCGTCCAAGTTCATGAGTTTGTGGGCAGAGTTGTTTATAATGTTCCTTTATTATCCTTTAAATATCTGCAGGTTATATAATATTCTTTTTCGTTCCTGATATTAGTAATTTGTGTCCTTTTTTTCTCAGTCTGGCTAAAAGTTTTAACAGTTTTATCGATTATGTCATAAAACCAGCTTTTGACCATAAAGCTCTAATTAAAAAAAAATATATTGGGCTGGAGTGGTAGTTCAGTGATTATGGTGCTTGCTTGGCATGCATGAAGATGTGGGTTTGAACCCCAGTACCACATACACACTGAAGTTTCTGAGCAACAAAAGCCATATGAAAAACTAAATAAAATTGATTTTTCTCCCTTTCTCTGTCCCTCTCTCTCTTTCTCTCTCTTTTTTTTTTTTTTAAAGAGAGAAAGAGAGAGAGAATCAGTTTTTATTGAGTTTTTCACATGGCATTCATTGCTCTGACACTTAGTTGTGTACGTGGGTGCTGGGGTTTGAACCTGTGTACTTGTGAATGCCTGGCAAGTGCCATAACCACCAAGCCACCGCTCCAGCCCAGCCTCCCTCTCTTTCTTAAAAAAAAAAAAAAAAAAAATTAAAGTATTAAAGAAAAAAGGGGATTGGGGATTTAGCTCAGTGGCAGAGCTCTTGCCTAGCAAACACAAGGCCTGGAGTTCGGTCCTCAGCCCTGAAAAAAGAAGAAAAAAAGAAAAAAGGAGGGGCTGGAGCAGTGGCTCAGGGGTTACAGAAATTGCCTGGCTTGTGCAAGGACTCAGGTTCTAACCCCAGCACCATGTATACAACAAAGTGTCAGAACAATGAAAGCCACATGAAAAACTAAACAAAAATGATTCTCTTTCTCTGTCTCTCAGTGTCCTTCTCTCTCTTAAAAAAAGGAAGGAAAACCACATTCTGGGATCACTGTTTTTCTTTTTCTTATTGATTGTCTTAATTTTTTTTGTTCTTTTTTCCTTCTTCTTGCTTGGTACAACTATTTTTTCTTTTTCTAGATCACTGATTCTAGGCCTTTCTTCCTTTTTAGTGCTATAAATTTTTATTATGTTGTATTTTCATTTTCACTTTGTTCAAAAGATTTTCTAATTTTTTTTGTGTCTTCCTTTTGACACATGGGTTATTTAGAAGTGTGTTATTTAATTAGGATATGTTATCTTGTTATTGATTTCTAGTTTAATTCCATTGTGGTCAGAGAACATAATTTGTATGGTTTTATACATTTGTTATGGTTTATTTCATCATCAAGAATATGGTCTATCTTGATGAATGTTCCATATACATTTGAAAAATATGTGTGAATTCTGTTTTGGAGTACAATATTCTGTAAATGTCACTTAGGGATTGTGATCTGTTCAGATCTTTTGTATCTTTGCTGATATTTCTTTCTACTTGTTCTGTCAATTACTGAAAGGAGTTTTAAAGTCTCTTTAATTGTGATTTTTGTCTATTGTTTCAGTCCCATCAATTCTGCTTAATATGTTTTAAGGTTATGTTAAGTACATATACATTTAGAATTGACACTTTTATCATTATATAATGTCCTCCTTTATCCCTGATCATATTTCTTTGTTCTGAAGTCTACTTGATCTAGTATTTATTATAGCCATTCCAAAGCTGAGGGTGTAACTCATGGGTAAAGTACATACTTAACTTATACAAGGCAAAGGGCTCAGTCCCCAAAACAAAAACAACAAACAAAACACAACCATTCCAGCTTTCTTTTTGTTTGCATGATACGTAAATTTTTTTTCTTTTTCTTTTGGTGGGGTGTACCAGGGATTAAACCCAAAGGGGCTTAGACATTAAGCCACATCCCCAGCCCTTTTTATTTTGAGATAGGGTCTTGCTGAGTTGTTGAGGCTGCTTTTGAACTTGTTATCTTCCTGCCTCAGCCACCTGAGCATGGGGATTACAGGCATGCACCACCCCTCATGTCTATATTTTTTCTTTCTACAGTGTTTGTTTTATAAACTTTATTGAAGGATTTTTTTTTAAGAGGGGGAGATAGTGAGAGCTAAAGAATCAATTTTGTTTATTTTTACATTTGTCCTTTGTTTTTCTGATACTTAGTTGTATATGTGGTGGTGAAGTTTGAACCTGGGTGCTTACATATGCCAGGCAAGCACTTCAACCGCTGAACCATGGCTTCAGCCCTTTTCTACAGTTTTTTGGAAACATCTTTAGAGTTGTGCAACAATCACCATGATCAGATTTTCAAACTGTGTGTGCACATGCCTTGTGTGTGTGGCACTGGGGAATCAAACCCAGGGTCTTCCTCATGCTAGGCAATGCTCTACCACCAAGCTAGGACATTTTTAACACTCAGCCCTCTCCCCATTAGTAGTCATTCCCCATTCCTGCTCCCCTCAATTCCAGGTAACCACTAATCTGCACTGTGTGTACAGATTTGCCTATGCTGAACATTTCATATAAATGGAATCCTATAATACATAGTCTTTTGTGACTGACTTTCACTTAACATGCTTTCAAAGATCATCATAGATGAACATAGTGTGGCATGTGTTAGTATTTCCTTCCTTTTGATTGCACACTGATATTTCATTATATGGATATACGATATTTTATTTATTAGTCCAGGGGTATTTAGGTTGTTTCAGCTTTTTGTCTATAATGAAATAATGCTGCTATGAACATTTGTGTCACAGGTTTTTATGTGGCTTTCCTTTTATTTTTAACTTGTCTGTGTCTTTATATTTTAAATAGGCTTCTTATATAGAGCAAATATTGAGCCTTGTTTTATCCTCATCTCAAAATATGTCTCTATGTTTAGACCATTTAATAAAATTATTAGTAATAGTAGATTTAGGTTTACCATTTTATTTTATTTATTTATTTAAAGAGAGAGGGACAGTGTGAAAGAGAGAACCAATTTTATTTTAGTTTTTCATGTGACTTTCATTGCTCCAACACTTTGTTGTGTATGTACATGGTGCTGGGGTTCAGACTCACACGTCTTTGCGCATGCCAAGCAAATGCTGCAACCACTGAGCCACCGCTCCAGTCCCTAGGTCTGCCATTTTATTATTCATTCTCTGTCATTTGTTTCCTCTGGCTCATTTCCTACCTTTTGGATTATTTGAATATTTTTTAGTATTAAATTTTACTATTGTCTATTACTATCATTTATTTATTCATTTAGTTTTTGGTACTGGGGATTTAGCCCAGGGACACTTTACTGCTGAGCAACATTTTTTAAATTTTTATTTTAATTTTTTTTAAAGAGAGAAGGACAGTGAGAGAGACAGATACAGAATTGTTTTACTGAGTTTTTCACATGGCTTTCGTTGCTCTGACAGTTGTGTACATGGGTGCTGGGGTTTGAACCCATGTACTTGTGTATGCCAGGCAAGTGCCATACCCACCGAGCCACCGCTCCAGCCCCAACATTTTTAATTTTGAGACAGGGCTAAGTTTCTGAGGCTGGCCTTGAATTTGGGATTTGCCTGCTTCTGCCTCCTAAGTTGCTAGGATTACAGGAATGAGCCTCCATGCCTGACTTGTCTGTTGTTACTTTGTTTTTTGGTACTTGGTGCTTCCCTCATCATCATCATCATCCTCATCATCATCCTCATCCTCCTCCTCCTCCTCTTCCTCCTTTTTTTTTTTTTATTTGTTTGACATAGTCTTACGTATTGGAGAGAATCGTTGTTACATATTCATGTATACATGCATATTGACAAAATAAGGCTGATTCTAGTCCAGGGTCTCCCCCACCCATCCATTCCCTGATCTCATGTCTCCTCTGTAATATCTCCATGCTATAATTGGAAATGAGCATATACATGTATATGCTCATTGAAATTTCTGAGTTTCTCTGCCAGCCTGTGTATAGTTAGGCTTTTCATGGGAGTCGAGTGTTCCCAGTTGTATTGATAATCCCTTTTATTCCTCTCTCCCTTCTCCCTCCACCTTCATAGTGAAGCTTATGTGAAATTTCAACTATGGTGAGTTTATAACTTAAATTTAGCTAACTTTCATCCTGTCTTAGGGTTTATTCTAGCTTCCACATATGAGAGAAAACATTTGGCCCTTAAATCTCTTTGGGATATTTCACTCAGCATAATTTTTTTCATGTCCATCCATTTGGTTGCAAATGCCCTGATATCGTTCTACTAGCAGAGTAGAACTCCATTGTATCTAATTGTAAATTGATATAGTATGCCTATTCTGGTCCTTTTGGGAAAATACCCAGAAGTGGGATAGCTGGGTCGTAAAGTGGTTCTATCCCTGGTTTTTTGAGGAGTCTCTACACTGCTTTCCAAAGTGGCTATACAGTTTGCAGTCCCACCAACATTGTGTTAATTTCTCAACACAACCCCTCCAGCATCTGTTATTGTTTGTATTCTTTATTTTTGCCACTCTGGAGTGAGATGGAATATCAATGAAGTTTTGATTTGCATTTCTCTGATTGTTAGTGATATAGAATATTTTCTCATATATTTACTGGCTTTTTGAGAAGTTTCTGTTTGGTTCCCTAGCCCATTTATTGATTGAACTATTTGTGGTTTTGGTGTTCAGTTTTTTGAGTTCTTTGTATATTTTGGATATTAGTCCCCTGTCAGGGGCATAGCAGGCAATGAGTTTCTACCACTCTGTAAGTTCTTTCTTGACACTTTTAACTAATTCTTTAGCCGTGCAGAAGCTTTTCGTTTTAATGGTATCCCACTCATTGATTCTTGGCTTTAATTCTTGTGCTAAGGGAGTCTTGTTAAGGAAGGAAGTGCCTACACTGGTGTGGTGGACTGTTGATCCTATTTTTTCTTCTAGCAATTTATTTTGAGAGAGTCTCTCAGAGTTGCTTGGGGTCTTGCTAATGTTGGCCTTGAACAAGGTATACTTCTGTCTCAGTCTCCCAAGTCACTGGGATTACTGTCCTGTGCCACCACCTGGCTATTATTAATTTTTAAGTGGTGCCCTAGAGTATAAACTTTCATGGTCTAGTTAGAGTTAATTTACCCCTTCAACTAAGACTTAGAAGTTTTATAACCATAATTAGTCCCTCCATCTTCTCTACTTTTTTTGGTATACATGTCATCATATATTACATCACATGTATTGAAAAGCCCATGAGACAGTTATATTAATTTAGGAGAATAACAGTTTTTGTATTTACCATTTCTGTTGTTCTTTCTTTATTCTTTTTTTTTTTTAAGTGAGGGACAGAGAGAGAAAGAGAGAAACAATTTTTTTTAATTTTTTTTTTTTTTAAGAGAGAAGGACAGTGAGAGAGAGAGACAGAATCAATTTTTATTGAGTTTTTCACGTGGCTTTCGTTGCTCTGACACTTAGTTGTGTACGTGGGTGCTGGGGTTTGAACCCATGTACTCGCACATGCCAGGCAAGTGCCATAACTGCTGAGCCACAACTCCAGCCCCAAGAAACAATTTTTTATTTAGTTTTGCATGTGGCCTTCATTGCTCTGAGACTTCGTTGTGTATGTGGTCCTGGGGTTTGAACTTGCATACTAGCGCATGCTGACCAAGTGTCGTAACCACCCAGCTACCGATCCATCCCCCTTTCTTTATTCTTGAAGACCCTTATTCCCATCTATTTTCATTTCTCTGCAGCCTGAATATCCTGTTTTAGCCATTTATTTAGTGTGGGTCTATTGCTAATAAATTCTTAGTTTTTCTTCATCTGAGAATGTCTTCATTTCATCATCATTTATTTTATTTATACACACACACACATACACACCCATATACACATATATATGTATACACATATATATACACATATACATATATACATACACGTTTTGTACTGGAGATTGAATGCAGGAGCACTTAAGCACTGAGACATATCCCTACACCTTTTTCTTTTATATTTTGAGACAGGGTCTTGCCGAGTTGCTTAGGGCCTCTCTGAATTGCTGAGGCTGGCTTTGAATTTGCCATCCTACTGCCTCAACCTCCTGAGTCGCCGGGATTATTGTGAGTACCAACCTGCCAGTGCCTCCAAGGTTTTTGAGGAGAAATCTGTGGTTTGAGTGATTGGTTCCTCCTTATATTGTACTATCATTTTTTCTCCTTTCTCTTTGGTTTACAGCAATTTGATTGTGATGCATTTGTATATGTTTTCTTTTGCACTTAACCTGCTTAAGGTTCAATAGGCCTTCTGAATTTGTATATTTATGTCTTTTGCAAAATTTGATAAATTTTCAGTTTTCTTTGTTGTTGTTACTAGGGATTGGACCCAGGGGCCCTTTACCACTGAGCTACATCCCCAGTCATTTTTTAGGACTCAGACTTATGATCCTTCTGCCTTAGCCTCTTAAGTAGCTGGAATTACTGTCATGTGCCACCACATCCTGTTCTTTTATGGTTTCTGATTTGAGAATTTTTGTGTTTTCATTCATTTCAAGTGTTAAACCTTTATCTCATGTAGCATAGGTATAATAGCTGCTTTAAAATTTCTGAAAACACCAATATGTGGGCATCTACATGTTAGTGTTTGTTATTTGTCTTTTGTGAATTGGCTGTAATTTCCTGGTTCTTTGTGTGTCAAATAATTATGGATTGTATCCTGGACACTTATTCTGATACTGTTATGAGACTCCATGTCCTGTTGGTTGATAGTCTCTGGAGGATTTTGATGTTTTTGTCTTAGTAGAAAACCAAACTTCAGATTTTAAAAGTTCTTTCTCACCTTGTGTCAGTGGTGGTTGAGTTTTCAAGACCTTTGTTTTAGGATGTTTTCGTTCTGTCCCATGTCCTGCTTAGGTGTTAGTGTGAGACTTGGACCGTGGTTTATATTATAGCTCAGTCCTCAAAGCCTTTTCTGTACATACGTAGTCAGGGCGTGAGCCCAGGGCTTGTGCCAATTCATGTACCGAGTTAGGAAATCCCCTTCTTTTGCTTATTCCTCTCCAGTATTATTCCTATGCCTTTTGGTCTTCAAAAATCTCTTTTTCCCACTCTTCTGCCCAGAAAGATGGGGTTTTTTCTAGGAGTTTTAGATTCCCACACCATCATTGCAACAGTTCTAAACCACAAGAGAAAACAGAAGAAAACAAAACAAAAAAACAGGAAATAATCCTGCGTAGGTTGTTTAAGTTTTGGCTCCTTTGCACATTCTACTTGTTTTTGTTTACTTTTCAGATTTCTCAGTCAGTTGCTCTTTTTCTGTATTGTCAAGAGTTTTCATTCTGATCAATGTGAAAGAGAAAGGCTATAGTGAGCTTATTCCATATCAGCCAGCACTTGCTATCTATTTTTTTTCCCCACTTTTTGGTACCAAGGATTAAATCCAGGGCCACTTAACCACTGAGCCACATCCCTAACCCCTTCCTTCTTTTCTTTTTTTTTTTCTTTCTTTCTTTCTTCTTTCTTTCTTTCTGTGTGTATTTTATTTAAAGAGAGAGAAAATCATTTTATTTAGTTTCTCATCTGGCTTTTGCTTCTGTAACACATAGTTGAGTATGTGATGTTGGGGTTTAAACCCAGGTCCTCATGCATGCCAACCACGGAGCCACCACTCCAGCCCCTTTATATTTTATTTTAACATAGCACTTCACCAAGTTCCCAAAGTTGGCTTTGAACTTGTGATCCTCCTGCTTTAGCCTCCCAAGTTGCTGGGATTACAGGTGTGCGCCACCATTCCCCGCTGGCAATCTGTTCTTTCTGTTTGTATATGGCAGCAGCACCGGATGTTTAGTTTTGAAGCTTCTGCCAGCTTTTTGTTGTTGTTGTTGTTTAATAAGAGATTCAACTTGATTTATGTTTTCATCTGGTTCTTGTTGCTCCGATACTTAGTTGTGTATGTGGTACTAGCGTTTGAACCCAGGTCCTCATGCATGCCAGGCAAGCGCGATACCATAGAGCCACTGCTCTAGCCCCAATGCTGGCTTTTCTAAAGTAAAGAATTTAAAATTGTTGTTATAATAAAAAGTTGATAGGAAGCTGATCTTTATGAATTTAATTGTTTTAGTTGCTTTCATCTGATCCTCAGATCAGCTTATGATGATGATTTTCTGAGTATTTTTAATTGGTCAAACTTAGAATTTTTTTTTTTTAAAGAGAGGGACAGTGACAGAAATAGAGAATCATTTTTATTTAGTTTTTCCTGTGGCCTTTTTTGCTCTGACACCTTGTTGTGAACATGGTGCTGGGATTTGAACCTATGGACTTGCACATGCAAGGCAAGTGCTGCAACCGCTGAGGCGCCACAACCGCTGAGCCACCGCTTCAGCCCCCAGAAATTTTTATTTTTTTAAATTAATTTTCACAATGCTGGAATTGAACCCAGGTCCTCACACATGCTAGGCAGGTGATCTATCCCAGTTCTTATTATATTAATACAGATTCTTGTTAAATTGCCCAAGCTGACCTGGAACTTTCAATACTCCTGCCTTAGCCCCTTGAGTAGCTGGAATTACAAGTGTTTGCCACCACATCTGGCTCAAATGTGGACTTCTAAAGGGGGATCTAAATCATTCCAGCCAAAGCCTTTGATCTCAAGGTGGCTCTCTCTCTCTTTTTTTTTTAACATTCTTTTTTTTTTTTTAAAGATAGAGGGAGAGTGAGTGCGAGAGAGAGAGAGAGAGAATCAGTTTTATTTAGTTTTTCATGTAGCCTTTGTTGCTCCAACACCTTGTTGTGTATATGGTGCTGGGGTTTGAACCCATATACTCGTGCGTGCTAGGCAAGTACCACAACCGCTAGGCCACCACTCCAGCCCCTCAAGGTGGCCCTCTTTATTCCTGAGAGAATAAATACTTTTTTGGGGGAAATTTCTATATTTCTTCTCCTACAGTGAATTCTTTTCCTTTGTTTACTTTATCAAATTAGGAATTTTGAGTCTAGTGATAATGGTTATGTCAACCAAAAGTTAGTTGTCCTTTCTCTTACTGTAGGCAATTCCAAGCTCGGGTATCACGACAAACTCTCTTGGCACTTGAAAAAGAAGAGGAAGAGGATGTTTTTGGACCTTCTGTACCACAACGAAGTACACTAGCTGAACTAAAGAGCAAAGGGAAAAAGACAGCAAGAGCTCCAATCAGCCGTGTAGGAGGTGCTCTCAAGGGTAAATTTGTCAAATGTTATTTTTGAAAACCCTTAGTCTCTTGTGGTAGGCAAATTAGGTAAGAAGATGATGCATAATTATACATGTGTACACTGTCCTAGTTTTCTGAGTACTGGGTAGCAAATAGAAGGAAGTCAAAGGAAAGCTAATACCACAGTGCATAATAAAATAAGTGTCAGCATTTTTTATATTAATTAATAAAGTCCTGATACTTAGAAACATCATTTTCTGCATAAGAGTTATTAATAGAAAGAAATTAAGTAATAATAGAGCAAATGTTGTCAAAGTAAAATTTATATGCACTAGAACCTCAGAGAAATGATATTAACATGATTAAGAATCCTGTCTTTAGCCTTTTAGGTCAGAAACTGAATACTTTCTATACACCCAAAGATGATCAACAAGTCTTGTTTATTTTTTCTTTTTGATCAACAGTGATTTTTTTTTATTTGTATATTTTTAAAGAGAGGGACAGTGAGAGAAAGAGAATCAATTTTATTTAGTTTTTCTTGTGACTTTTGTTGCTCCAACACTTCATTCTGTACATAGTGCTGGGGTTTCAACTCATGTCCTCGTGCATGCCAGGTAAGCACCATAATTACTGAGCTACTACCACAGCCTTGAGAATAAGCTTTTAGCAAATCTATAACAAGCTTTTAATAAATCTATAACAGACATACAGACCAGACTGTTTTTTGGTCCCTAATTCTATTCCCGGTATTAGTTTATCAATAATCAGAATGTTGATTGGAGATCTTAGAATTAGGATATAGAAGGTGTATAGTGCCAAAATATGTTTCATCAAGATCATGGTGAAGCTTAAAGTAATATCTAGTCTCATAAAAGAGATCTTGAATAAATTCTGTAGTATATCTTGGCTAATTTCTGCTGAGAGAAAAATGTAGAGCTAAAAAATGAACAATTGGGATAGTTTTTGATAAAACTAGACAGTGTTATAATGATGACTGAAGATATAGAATTTCTTTAAATCTATGAATAAAATGCTGGAGGCTATGAAAGTGAGGGAGAGAATAACAAAAACAATGGATAAAAATATTACTAATTTCATTTATTACGGTTTTTAAAATAATTTATGTTTGTTTATAGTACTAGGCATTGAACCCAGGGATACTTTACCACTGAGCTACAGCAACACCAGCCCTTTTTTAAAATTTTATTTTGAGACAGGGTCTCATTAAGTTGACCAGGCTAGGCTTGAACTTGAGCATCATTCTGATTCAGCCTCCCAAATTTCTAGGACAACAGAATTGTGCCACTGTACCTGATTAAAATAATTACTTTTAAAAAATATGTTTTGGGGGATGGAGGGTGGCTCTGAAGTTATGGTGCTTGCCTGGCATGCTCGGGGATACAGGTTTAAACCCCAGCACCGTGTGCTAGCAAAGTGTGGGAGCAACGAAAGCCACATGAAAAAACTAAATAAAATTGCTTCTCTCTTTCTCTATCTCAGCGTTCCTTTCTCATTTAAAAAAAGTTGTTTTTTTTTTTTTTTTTGAGTCTGTGGTAGTAGAAATATTTTCCATGATTTGGGAAAGAATATCTTGTAGTTTACCTGATAATTAAAGATTTAATGTGAAATTTTGATATTTTTCCCCCTAGCTCCAAGCCAGAACAGAGGACTCCAAACTTCAGTTCCTCAGCAGATGCAAAGTAATTGTAGAATTACTGTTTTTGATGAAAACGCTGATCAGGGTTCTATAGAAGAATTGTTTAAGCCTATGGTCCAACCATGGATGGCACCCCCTGTCCCCAGGGCTAAAGAGAATGAGCTGTGTGCAGGCCCTTGGAACACAGACAGGCCTTTGGAATACAGGGTAAGGACTCATAAATCAAATGTATTTGCTAACACAACATGCAGGTTCAGAATACAGGAGTATTTTTAGTATCTCTTAATTCCTCTTGAATATTTAGGCAGGAACTGCATATGTTGTGGCAGAATGTAAAAACTGTGGTAATTTTAGTTTTCTTCTTCATCTCCAGCCTCACGGCAATACAGCTTCTGTGACAGCTATACCCCCTATGCTTCCCAGTTTTACTCCATATGTGGAAGAGACTGCACAACAGCCAGTTATGTGAGTTTGGTTTCCAGATACTTTGAAGTGGAAATTAAGGGTGGGCAGAGGTACTTATCCTAGTTCAGCATTTATCCTAGTCCTCAGCATTTTCTTCATGGCGATGAAAGTAGTCAGATAAAGTTTTGTATATACCTTTTGTTTATATGCCTTTGAGTATGTGAGAGCTGAAAGGTTATTTGGTGATATTTTTATTAGGGTATAAACATTAGGTAGTTTTATATTTACATTGTTATGACAAAGATAATCACTTTTTTTAGTGAGATACATTTCTCTTGTTATTAGTAGTAACTGGAAGTTATGGTGGCTATATTTTCTGTTCTGCTTTTTCCTTCTGAACATCTTTTTTCCCCTTCTTCCTAACCTTTAGCATTTCTTTTTGTAAGAAGAAATGTGATATGTGTTGGATATATGTAATTAAGTCACTCTCAGATTTAGTTCAATACTTACCATTGTGGAATTCTAATGCTAGGTTCAGTTCTGTGTCACAGTGTAAGAAGTTCTTACAACTAATTTATAACTCCCACTAGGTACAATAGGGATGCAGAAATAAGTCGTTGAGTTTTTTTCTTTTAGAGAGGGAGTAAGAGAAGTTGAGAGAGAGAAAGAGAATCAATTTATTTTTTCATCTGGCCTTTGTTTCTCCGACAAGTTGTTGTGCATGTGGTGCTAGGGTTTTTGAACAGGATAGCACTAAGTTGCTTAGGGAATAGCTTAATTGCTGAGGCTGGCTTTGAACTTTTGATCCTCCTGCCTCAGCTTCCCAAGTTGTTGATTATAGGTGTGCGCCACCACACCTGGCTGATAACTTCTTATGTAAGTAATTTGTTTCCTAAACTGAAATAGCCATATAAAATGAATTGACATTATATGATTTTTTTTTTTTAAGAAGAGGGACAGTGAGAGAAAGAATCAATTTTATTTAGTTTTTCATGTGGCTTTCGCTGCTCTGAAACTTTGTTGTGTACACTGTGTCACACATGCCATGCAAGCGCCATAACTGCTAAGCCACCACTTCTGCCTCATATTTTATGAATTTTGATGCAAAGAACTTTTTAGATAAAATAAGATTTGAATTTGGTTTGGGACAGTTTAAGTTTTTTTCACTTTATACTTTTAACAGTTATATAAAAGCCTCATTGTAAAACTTCCTGGGGGCTGGAGTGGTGGCTCAGCAGTTAGGCACTTGCCTTATATGCACGAGTCTGCAGATTCAAACCGCAGCACCATGTACACAAGGAAATGTCGGAGCAACGAAGGCCAAATGAAAACTAAATAAAAAACTGATTCTCTCTCTCACTGTCCCTCTCTTTTTAAAAAAAAAAAAAAAAAAAAAGGCGGGGGGCTGTAGTGGTGGCTCGGCAGTTACGGAGCTTACCCAGCATGCATGAGTACACAGGTTCATAACCTAGCACCACGTAAACAACTAAGTGTCAGAGCAGTGAAGGCCTTGTGAAAAACTCAACAAAAATTGATTCTCTCTGTCTCTCTCTCACTGCCTTCTCTTTAAAAAAAAAACAAAAACAAAAAAAACCTTCATGATTTGGCCTCTTGTTAACATCTCAGGTTTTCCCCTCCTAGATGAGGTCACATGAGAATGTAAGGTCCTGCACTTGTCTAGAATTGCCTTACAGGTACTCTTACACTTCCATATAGCTAATTCTTATTCTTCCTTTAGGACCCTGCTCAGATATTATACCCTTCAAGAAAAATTTGTGAAGCATTTCCTATCATCTCAATTTTTATTGAATGACTGGATGTATGGAGATTCTAAAGATCACTTAAATATAAGAATTACTTAGATACCAAGATCTGTTTTATTTTTCTTAATTTTAAATAGCTTCTCTTGCTGACTTTTTTCTTTTAATAAACTTTTATTTTGAAATGATTTTAGATTTACAGAAAAGGAGCAAAGATAATGCAGAAAGTTTCTGTATACCTTTCATCTGATTTCCCCTAATATTAACATTTTACATGGCCAGGTTTATTTGTTAAAACTAAAAAATTGACATTGATACAATACTATTAATTAAGCTCCAGAAAAGTCTTCAGAGCTCACTAGTGTTTTTCTACTAATGTCCTTTTTCTGTTCCTGGATGTACCAATCCAGGACACACATTGCATTTAGCAAGCTGACTTTTCTTTGACTATTATTCTTCCTATTTTTTTAATGTACAAAACAAAACATATAAAACACAATTTGATTTAATCCAAATTCAGATGTTGTTTTATCTAGCTTTAAAATTCATATAATTTTAGTTCATTTGGGGTTTTGTTTTTGATACTAGAGTTTGAACCCAGGGGTGCTTTACCCCTGAGCCACATCCTCAGGCCTTTTTATTTTATTTTATTTTTTTAATTTTGAGACAGATTTTCATTAAATTACTTAGAGTCTTACCAAGTTGCAATCCTCCTACCTCAACCTCCAGAGCCACTGGGATTACAGGCATGTGCCACTGTGGCCAGCCAATTCATTTTGTATAGCTATTTTAGTTTAGAAAACAAACCACTTACATAAGAAGTTGTATCAAGCAGAAAACTGTTGTGGGGTTTTTCCTAACTATATAACTAGGACTGGAGTAGTGGCTTAGTGGTTATGGCACTTGCCTGGCTTGTGTGAGGCCTTGGGTTTGAACCCCAGCACCACATACACAGTGAAGTGTCGTAGCTACGAAAGTCACATGAAAAACTAAAAAAATTGATTTTCTCTCTTTCACTGTCCCTCTCTCTTTAAAAAAATTAATAAATAGAAAGAAAGAAGGGCCTGCAGTGGTGGCTCAGCAGTTGCGGCACTTGCCTGGCATACACAAGTATGCGAGTTCAATCCCCAGCATCACATATGCAAGAAGTCTTGGAGCAATGAAACCTGCATGAAAAACTAAATAAAATTGTTTCTCTCTTTCTATCTCTCTCTCTCACTGTCCCTCTCTTTAGAAAAAAAGAAAGAAAGAAAAGAAAACTATATAACCAGTTTTTTAATCACAGTTACTGGCAGATTAAAGTCAAGAATCCATGTTTCTTGGCTGTCAGAACTGCATATTCTTTTCAGTATGCCATATATCCTACATAGAGCTTCTAGTCTGATTCCCTACTCCTTTAAATTTATACTTTTAAGTTATTTAATAATTACTATTTTTTTTTCTCTTTTTCAGGGCTGGGGATTAAAAGGCCTTGCACATGCTAAGAACAAATTCTACCACTGAGCCCTTTGTCTTTTAATCTTGTGAATAGACTATACGGATGATGTGTAAAAGGAACATAGTTTACCAACATTGTAATGTGTTACTACAAAATAATGAATAGGAGCTCTGTGAATATCTAATTGCATCATCTTGCCTGTTGTTCTTTTCCTTTGGGGTTCTGGGGATCAGACCCTGGGCCTCACTCTTCATAGGCAAGCATTGACTTATGTCTTCAGCCCCCATGTTTCCTTTTTTGTTTGTTTTTCTGTGTTCAGAGTCTTGGACCCAGCACTTCATGAATGCTAATTAAGCAAATGCTCTACCACTGTACCCCGCCCCCCAGCCCTTTTTGTTTTTATTTTTATTTTGATACAGAGTCACACTAAGTTATCCAGGCTGGCCTCATACTTGGGATCCTTCTGCCCTTAGCTTCCTGAGTAGCTGGGATTACAGGCCTGTGCCATCATGCCCAGCCATCTCTCTTTTTTTTTTTTTTAAAGAGAGGGACAGTGAGAGAGAATACATTTTATTTAGTTTTCATGTGGCTTTTGTTGCTCCAACACTTCATTGTGCTGGAGTTTGAACTCACGTCCTCGTGCATGCCAGGCAAGCGCAGTAACCTCTGAGCCACCATTCCAGCCCCCATCTCACCTTTTTAATGGCCTTTTTCTTGTTTTTAAATTTCCTTCTACCCCTGTTCCTTTATATTTTAGTCTGCTTTTTTGTTTCTGTAACTAAAAGACCTTACAAGAAAATTTTGGAGGAGGAAAAGTTTGTTTGGGAGCTCAATTTCAGAGTTCTCAGTCTATAGAAGGCTGGCTCCATTCCTTGGGGCTCAAGGTGAGACAGAACGTCATGGCGGAAGGGTGTGGCAGAGGAAAGCAGTTCCTCTAGGAAGCAGAAAGAGACTCCACTGGCTAGATACAAAATATATACCCCAAAGATATGCCCCCAGTGACCCCCTACCTTCAGTCATACCCTACCTGCCTTTAGTTACCATCCATTTAATCCCTTTGAGAGGGTTAAGGCTTTCATGACCCAATCATTTCACCTCTAAGCCATCTTGCGTTGTCTCACCCATGAAATTTTTGGGGACTCCTCACGTCCAAATCATCACATTGCATCTTTGTACATTTAGAATCACCGTGAAGGCTTGTTTTTTTAGAACCTTTTAAAAAACAGCTTGAGATATAGTTTACCCTACCTTGCAATTTACCCTTTCAAAGTATTCAGTCCTGTGACTTTTAATATATTCATAGAGTTGTGCAACCCTTTCTACAGTCCATTTTAGAGCATTTTCATCACTTAAAAAAAAAATGCCTATTTCCCATTCTTCTACCACTCCAACCATCCCACCCTCAGCCCTAGCAACCACTAATCTATTTTCTGTGTCTTTAGATTTGCCAATTCTGGACATTTTATATAATTGAATCATTATATAATCTTTTGTAACTAGCTTCTTTCACTCAGTATAATGTGACTTATATCAAAACTTCATTTTGAGGGCTGGAGTGGTGGCTCAGCGGTTACACCGCTTGCCTGGCATGTGCAGGTATTCGGTTTCAAACCCCAGCACCACATACACAGCGAAGTCTCAGAGCAACGAAGGCTGCGTGAAAAACTAAATAAAATTGATTCTGTGTTTCTCTTTCTCACTGTACTTCTCTCTTTAAAAAAAAGAAAACAAAAACAAAAAACTTCATTTTTATTTATAAGCAATATTCTATTGTATGGACACAACATTTTTATTTATCCATTCATCAGTTTGATGGACATTTGGGTTATTTCCACATTTTGGCTGTTAAGAATAATGTTCCAACTGAGTGTAATCCCACCATCTCAAGAAGGCTGAGGCAGGAGGACTGCAAGTTCAAGGGCTACTTCATTAAATTAACGAGCAGCTTAGTGAGACCTTGTTTCAAAATAAAAAATTAAAAGGGTTAGGGATATATTGCAGTGGTAAAGCATGGGGGGCGCGTAAAGAGAGAAAGGAAAGAATAATATTGCTTTGAATACTTGTGCATACATTATTGTGTGGCCATGTTTTCATTTCTCTTGGATATATACCTAGAAGAGGAGTTCCTGGGTAACATGGTAACTGCATGGTTAACATTTTGAGCAACTGTCACTGTTTTCCATAGTGGCTGCATGATTTTACATTCCCACAGTCCCATAATGTCTGAGCATTTCAGTTCCTCTAATACTTGTTATCTAGGTCTGGTTATTGTCATCTTTGGCTTTTCTTTCTTTTTTTTTTTTTTTAAGAGAGAGGGACAGTGAGAGAGAAAGTTACTCAATTTTATGTAGTTTTTCATGTGGCTTTTGTTACTCTGACACTTCGTTGTGTACATGGTGCTGGGGTACAAACCTGCTTCCTCACATATGCCAGGCAAGCACCATAACCACTGAACCACCACTCTGGCCACTCTCATTGTAGTTTTGATTTGCCTTTTCGTAATGACAAAGTGTGTTCACCTTTTCATGGCTCATTAGCCATTTGTATCTTCTTTGGAGAAATGTGTATTTGAACTCTTTGGCTGTTTTTTAATTGGGTTATTGTTGAGTTGATCTTTCATTTTCTTGTCATCTTTTGAAGCCCCAAGTTTCTGCTGTTGATGTGTGTGTGTGTTTAATGAAATGTATTTTATCTCTTAAAATTTTTTTCTCTTTGTACTTTTGGTGGCATATCTATGATGGCATTGCCTTATCTAAAATCGTGAAGATTTGTTACTATATTTTATTCTAAGAGCTTTACAGTTTTATCTCTTATAAATCTCTTATGGGCCTTAACTAATTTTTTTTTTTTTTTAAGAGAGAGGGACAGTGAGAGACAATTTTTATTTAGTTTTTCATGCAGCATTCATTGCTCAGACACTTAGTTGATACATGGTGCTGGGGTTTGAACTTGCATACTGGCACATGTCAGGCAAGCACTGTAACTGCCAAGCCACCACTCCAGCCCCTTAACTAATTTTTGAGTATAGTGTAAAGATGAAGTCCAACTTCATTTTTTTTCCACATGTAAATATCCAGTTATCCTTGTAACCATTTGTTGAAAATATTACTCTTCTTCCTCATTGAATGATCTTGACATCCTTGCTGAAAATCAACTATTATGGGTATATTTCTCTCTCTCTCTCTCTCTCCCTCTCCCTCTCTCCCACCCCTGCCTTTTGGCACCAGTTGAACTCAGGGACACTTAACCACTGAGCTACATCCTCTCCTTATATTTTTATTTTGAGACAGGGTCTTGATAAGTTGCTTAGGGTCTCAGCCTCCTGAGCTGCCAGGATTACAGGTGTGTGCCACTGCGCCTGGCTTCCCATTTCATGTTTTGAGATAGTGTCTGTCCAGCTTTCCTAGGAAGACCTCAAACTCATAATCATCCTGCCTCAACCTTCAGAGTAACAGATTACAGACATGCACCACTATGCTCAACATTTCTAGACTCTTAATACTATTCCATTGTATATGTCTCTGTGTGCAATTTCCACATAATCTTTTTTTTTTCTTTTTTTTTTTTTAAAAGAGAGGGACAGTGAGAGAGACAGAGAAAGAGAGAAACAACTTTATTGAGTTTTTCACATGGCCTTAGTTGCTCCAACACTCAGTTGTGTACGTGGTGCTGGGGTTTGAACCCGGGTCCTCGTGCTTGCCAGGCAAGCGCCGAAACCGCTGAGCCACCGCTCTAGCCCCTCCATGTAATCTTTATTACTGTAGATCTTTAGAAACTTTTAAGATTGAGAAGTATGAGTTCTGCAACTTCGTTCTTTTTAAAGATTATTTTGAATATTCTGGTCTCTTTGCAATACCGTAGGATCAGGTTGTTAATTTCTGCAAGAAAAGCAAGCTGGGATTTTTGATAGGGATGAATCTGTAGATCAAGTTAATATTGCCTTTTTTTTTTTTTTTTAAAGAAAGGAGGACAGTAAGTGAGAGAGACAAAATCAATTTTTATTTAGTTTTTCACATGGCTTTTGTTGCTCTGACAGTTATGTAAGTGGGTGCTGGAGTTTGAACTCGTGTACTCGCACAAGCCGGTTAAGCGCCATAATCGCCGAGCAACCTCTCCAGCCCCTAATAGTGACTTCTTAACAATATTAAGTCTTTTGGTCCATGAACATAGGTTATCTACACTTACTCTCATTTTAAATTTTTTCAGCAATGTTTTGTAGTTTTAAGATTATAAGTCTTGAGCTTTTTAAAATTAATTGATTTTATTTTTTATAGTAGTTCTAGGTTTATAGAAAAATGGAATAGAAAGTAGAGTTCCCATAAACTCCACCGCACTCAACCCTATAGTGTTCCCTCTTACTAACTAACATCTTGCATTAGAATGAAAGATTAATTATTGACTAAAGCTGATTGCTTATGTTAGGATTCATTCTAATGTTTCACACTTTCTGTGAGTTTGGACATATGCATAATGTCATGCATTCTGCATTGCAGTGTCATAAAAAATAATTTCATTGCCATAAAAAAATCCTCTGTGCTCCATCTTCATATCCTCTTGAATCACTGGGCAGTACTGATCTTTATACTGTTTTTATAGTTTTGCCTTTTCCAGAAAGTCATATAGTTTGGAATCATGTAATATATACCCGTTTCAAACAGACTTCTTTCATTTAACAATTTAAGGTTCCTTCATGTCGTTCTTTGGCTCAGTACCTCATTTCTTTTTAGTGCTAAATGATACTCCATTGTACGTTTGTTTATTCATTCATCTTGGTTACTTCCAAGTTTTAGGAATTATGAATCGGTTTCTATAAACATTCACATGCAGGTTTTTGTGTAAATATAAGTTTCAATTCATTTGGCTAGATTTTATAATAAGAAAGTATTGCATTCCAGAGTTGCATTCCTACTAGTAGTAAATGACATTCACATCCTGCTAGCATTCAGTTTTGTCAATATTTTAGATTTTAGCTATTCTAATAGATGTGTGGTGGTATCTCATTGCTTTAATTTTTGCAATTCCTTAATGATTTATGATGCTGAGTAACTTTCATACGCTTATTTGCCATCTGTAGGTTTTCTTTGGTGAGATATCTCTTCATGCCTCTTTAAATCTATTTTTAAAGTATTTTATTCTTTATGAAGTTATAAATAGAATTATTAATTTCATTTTCAGATGGTTTATTGCATGTATATAAAATACTGGTGGTATTTATTATTTTATTTTAGTTTAGTTTTTGGTGAGTGTGGGAGTAAAAATTTGGTCTTACTATGTTACCTAGTGGCTGTCTTAAATTCCTGAGCTCAATCTTCCTTCCTCAACTTCCCTAATAGCTGCATAACTGGGACTATAGGTGTGCCTATCACACCCAGCAATATAATTGATTTTTGTAGATCTGTGTCCTCTAATTTTAATGAACTCAATTTTTACATAATAGAATTTTAGTGAATCCTTAAGATTCTTTGTTTATATGATCATGCCATGTGCAAATCAAGATAGTTTTATTCTTCCTTTCCTATTTAGACTCTGTTTATTTCTTTTTCTTGCCTAATTGACTTGTTTAGAAATTCTTGTACAATGTTGAATAGCAAGAATGGATATGTTTCTTGTTTGTGATCTTACAGGAAAAGCATCCAGTTTTTTTGTTTTGTGTGATATTAGGAATTGAACCCTGGGCATAATACATGCGATTGTAAGCATTCTACCACTGAAGCACTCCCAGCACTTTTTAAAATTTTACTTTTAGACAAGGTCTTGCTAAGTTGCACAGCCTGTCCTCAAACTTGTGATCTTCCTGCCTCAGCCTCCCAAGTAAGAAAGAGACATGCACCACTGCACCTGGCTAAAACATTCAGTCTTTTTTTTTTTTTTAGGGCTGAGGACCGAACTCGGGGCCTTGCGAATGCTAGGCAAGCACTCTGCCACTGAGCTAAATCCCCAACCC
>PVKS010021877.1:0-34548 GCA_004027875.1 Aplodontia rufa | reverse complement strand
AGAGATCTAAGGGTCGATTGTCTCCACTCATAGGTGGAGGTGGGGACTAGACCCTGGACAATGAGAAAGTTGGTCTAGTAACATGAGTTAAATCCAGATAAGATGTAATGCTTTACAATCTAATACCTTTTTTTAGAGTTATAAAGGGAAAGGGAAGGGAGGGATAAGGGAGGGTAATGGGGGGCACTCCTGGGGATAACTGCAATATCCAGAATATTTACACATTTTATACACATTTTATATTAGTTTGTTAAAATCTTGTAAGGTTGTTCAAAAATAAAAAAAAAATCAGACATCACTTAATATGAATAGTTGTTCTTATATTTAAGAAACTGTGCTATGGGCTGGAGTGGTGGCTCATCAGTTACAGCACTTGCCTGGCAGGTGCTAGGACCAGAGTTTGAACCCCAACATCATGCACACAAGTAAGTGTTGGAACAACAAAGGCTACATGAAACTAAACAAAATTGATTGTCTTAAAAAAAAAGATTAGTTGTTGAATTGCTCCAAGCTTCTGTTCCTAATTTGCAAACATGTATTAAAATATGAATTTCATAGGAGTGTTTTGAAAAATAAAAGTGAAATATAAGGTATCAGTAACTGAGAGATAATATGACTAATTAATCACCATTCATCATTATATATTTAAAAAATATGCTAAATATAATCATGGTGAGGGATAGTAAAAATGACACCCAAAAGTATAGTTTAGATTTATTTTTAAATTGCTGTATTTTTTCCTAATGCCTTGCTATTTTTCACATTGCACATTGCCATAGACAAAAAAGCTGGACTCCGTGGTCCATTAGCTTATTCAAGAAATCCCTGTTTCATTTCCTAATATGCTTTATGATATATCATAGTAATATCTCTTGAATTTCACATGCCTTTTTTTCCTATGGCTTTCAAGAACCATGTAATGGAAACACATCTTAAAATCAAATGATATTATTTCCAAATAGTTTATTATATCTCTTCTAAAGTTATTTCTGCATCTCATAATTCATTTAAGGCCATTGCTATAATAATGTACAACTAACACAATGTTCCTGCAATATCCTCAGTCCTACTTTTGCAAGGAAAGAAAAGCCAAATACACCCACACATGTACTCTCTAAACAAAAACTTATAAAGATTCTTGTAGGAAATCTATCTGTTTTCATATCTATTTATGTTTTAGGAAGCAGGCCAGAAAGTAGAGAGAATGACAATATTATCACAGCAGGAATTTTTTTCTAAATTTGAGCTGTACTTTCAGGAGGAAAAATTTAGTATATATTCATGGAAATCAGAGAAAGCAGAAATTCACTTTGCTATTTACTATTACATAAATGGAAGAAAAACGTTCTGACTCATTTTGCAACTGACTTATTTTACCTTCTAGTTAATGATTCCATGCTTAATTTGCCTTTTGAATACACATTTTATACAATGATTCTTCAACTGGTAGTATAAGAATAAGTGGGAATAATATGTTAAAGATTTTTCAAAGGCAATATCTGCAGAAAAATGACTAGGGGTGATTGCTAATTGATTTCTAGACTTCACTAATCAGTCATTGAGTTAAAATTTTGACAGTAGGTTCTACTATAGCGCTTGCCTAGCATATGTCGTATTCTAGGTTTCACTACCAATACTGTTATGATTTGGAAATGAAGTACCTCCTAAGAAGACTCCTGTGTTAATGCAGGAATGTTCAGGGATGAAATGATTAAATTATAAGTACTGTAACCTAATCAGAGAATTAATCCATTTGATGGATTAATAATTTGAAAGGGGGCCAGGCTCAGTGTGCATGCCTGTAATCCCAGCAGCTTGGAAAGCTGAGACAGGAAGATCATAAGTTCAATGATCTTCATTGAAGCCTCAGCAACTTATCAAGGTCCTAAGCTACTTAGCAAGACCCTGTGTTAAAATAAAATATAAAATGGCCTTGGTTGTGGTTGAATGGTTGAGCACCACTGGGTTCAGTCCCTAGTAGAATATAACTAATAATAAAAATTAATAATAATAATAATAATAATTCAAAAGGAATACAGTGCTACTGCATGGTAGCTATAGGCAGTGGAGCATGTCTAAAGGAAGTAGGTCACTGGGGAAATGCCCTTGAGATTATATACCTGTATATTGTCTTCCTTGCTCCTTCTTATTCTTTCTGGTGCCCATGAGGTGAGCAGCTTTTGTTTGCCTTGCCCATCTGCCATGATGCTCTGTCTCACTTCAGAACCAAAGAGATGGAGTTGGGTGACTATGTACTTAGACTTCTGCAATGATCAACCAAAACCAACTTTTACTTCTCTTACTTGCTCTATTTGAGTATTTGGCTTACAGTGATAAAAAGCTGACTGACTAACACAAGTACCCTGCAAACAAAACAAAACAAAATAAAAAATCTTTTGGAGTAAGTCAGAATGCGCATGTGTACAAAGCTTTACCATAATGTCTCTATATGTTATTTTACTTGTACACATTAAAATATCAATTGAAAATCAGAAAATGGAAGTATAAATATGTCAAAATATTTAGCATACTTCATAATGATATGTGCATTTAAACAGTATCCATGGAACTCCAGTGTTTAATAGAAATTATATTCCATTATCTATCAGTTAGATATTTTGTATACTCAAATGTGTGCATTATTAAAAATTAAAGAATGAGAGGTTTGTTGGCCTTGAGACTACCATATTTATTCTGAATTCATATAGGAAAACAAGGATAAATTGAATAGTACATAAATCAAAACTTTTCAAGGAAAAATAAGTCATGGAGTAAAAACTTAAAACTCAGAAAAATTTCTGTTCATAATGGGCAAAATTTCAATCTCTAACATATTTGAAAATCAATATTTAAATAGAGTAAATAATTCAATATAAATAGGCAAAATGTTTGAGTAAAATACCCATAGAATATACTAAAAACAGATATGAACATAAGAAGAGACTATCAATACTCTAATAATTAGGGAAATTAAAATTAAATTGAAGAATTTAAAGCAAAATTTAAATTTCAATTGTATTCAGATAAGCAATAAAATTATTGACAATTCTGTAGTTATCAAATATCTCTCATATTCTGATCATAGAATTATAAATTTAAATTGCCTTTTGAAAAATTGATAATTTATTAAAAACCATAATCATATACTGTACTAATTCATCTAGAAATTTAAGCCAAAGAGGTACTAATATATATTTAATTGTTTAAATATAAAGCGTATTTTTATAATGTAATGCACATAGTTCATTCATTAAATGGGATTTAATAAAAAAATAAACTAATAAAATAAATGTTTCATTACTATCAGGAAATGATTACAACTCCGCATGGTTAAGTGAGAAGGTAACTCATCGAAGTACAAACAGTTTTTTCTGATTTATGAAAACAGAAATATCTGTAACCATATAATGAAAAGTTGTATAAGACAGTTTTTACCAGACTAGTAAAATCAATTGTCTCAAACGTGGAACCAAAGACAACTAAGGGTAGTTTCACTTTTTATCTTTTATTTTTTATAATTAACTAAGTAAAAACTTTTTAAAAACAAAGTTAAAAGAGAGATAATGAGGGACTACTGTAATTGCAGGAATATGTGTGTCCCAGTGAATGGGTCAGTGGTCCTAACAATCCTCTCTTGGGAAGGAATAATCTAAGGGCAGGAAAGAGGGCTCAGTACTGCCCCCTCCAGGGAGTGAGCAGAAACCTCACAAAAACTTGAGCACACTGAACAGGGAACAGCAAACTCTAAAACAACCCCGATGTCCCTCACTGGATGAATGGATCCAAAAACTGTGGTACATTTATACCATGGAATTTTACACAGCAATTAGAAACAATGATAATGCAGCCTTTGAAGGTAAATGGATGGCTATGGAAGAAATTATGCTGAGTAAAATCAGCTTAACCCAGAAAACTAATGGTCGATTGTTTCCACTCATCTGTGGAGGTTGGGACTAGACCCTGGCCAGTGAGAAAGTTGGTCTATTATCATGTGTTAAATCCATATAAGATGCAATGCAATACAACATAATCCTTTTTTAGAGATATTGTGGGAAGGGGAAGGGAGGGTTAAGGGTGGGTAATTGGGTGGGGGGCACTCCTGGGGGTAATTGTAATATCCAGAATCTATACACATTTTATATTATTTTGTTAAAAACTTGTATGGTTGTTCAAAAATAAAAAAGTCAGTCCATCAAACATGGGTGACTTCAAAGTTTAGATGATATCCAGGTTTACACTTACACTTATTTTTTTCAATTTTCTTTATAATTTCATATCGTTACTTGAAATCAAATGTGTCAGTTTCAATTGCAGTCAAGCATTTTCTATCGTATATTTATTTCAAAAATCTTAAATATTCTTTTGTTCTCAAATTTGAGAAACAAATACTTATCGAATAACTATTATGTGCCAGTAACTGTTTTAGAATGCAGAGAGGCAACAAGAAACATAGGAAAAAGCACCTGCTATAATGGTGCAGGAAGAAGCTAAAAAAACAAACATGTGAAAGCTAATACTGTGCCTCATACTGACATATGTTGTGGCGAAATTAAGGAGAGAAGAGAAAGAGAAGTGTCAACCCACGAACAGGATGATCAAAGCAAGTTTCATTGAAGAGGTGACAAGCTATCCTCACTAACTGAAAGAGAACCATGTTGGTATCCCAGAAAGGTGCAGCAGAGAAACCAATAGCAGAAGTCCCGAGTGTTCTTGTATGTTTTAAGAATATGGAGTAATTGTCACTAGAGAGAGTAAGCAAGGAATAAAATGTAGAAAAAACATCAAATGCTTCATGTGTATGCATGAACACTTGTTCAGGCAAATAGTAAAAAAGATCCTTCAGGCCAGGATTAGTACACTATACCTTAGTGTTTGCTGTTATAACAAAAGTTGTGTTAAAATCCAGCTAAATGTATTCTTTACATAGTGTTTACTGCTGGTTTCACACTATAAAGCAAAGTAAAGTAGCTTTAACACAGACAATATTTGATTTTAGACTTGAGCAATTGGTGATATAATGATGTTTAGGGAAGATCAGATTTGGAAGTAGGGTCCACATGTGGCTGTTAGAAACATCAGAATTCTTGGATAACTATTCAATTTCTAAGTAGGTACATAAACAATCATGAAATAAGGATGCAAGAGTGTAGAGATTGGTAAGAATCTACAGAAAATTAATAGTTTGAAGAAATTGAGCAAGTTTTTCTATGGAAAAAAAACCATGTTGCTGGAGTCATAGAGAGCTTGTGAATTTGTAGCAGGAAAGCGAAATGAGAGAAAGGGGCCTTTTAATGTGTGACAGTAAGAGTAACTATAGACAAAGATGACAGCCTTCAGCTCTTAGACCAGGGCTCTGGTGTAAGCAGGAGTTCATTTTAACAATTAGAGCTGGGGGCTGGGAATGCAGACTAATACATGAGCAGCAAAGAGCTGAAAAGTTGAGAATGTGGGAACAATTGATATATATAACATACAACAGATTCTAAACTATGTAAGAAGGAAAGACATGATAAGAATAATGAGTATTGAAAAATGGTAAGAAAAATGAACTTTATATACACAAGAAATGAATCTCCTTAAAATTATAATGCTTAGTAACCAAAGCAATAATGGGTCCAAATAAATGTTTACCACCCAAAGTTGACTTTTAACTTTCCTTTATTTATCATGAGGAGGAGAATTGCTGTGAGCAATTTTAATAACTCCTTATATTTAGGCATCAATTTACAGTTAAGAAGATATCCATACATACCTTTGAATGTCCAAAAGTTAATAAATAGATAATGAAGTTTGAAGAATATCTTAGAATCTTAAAACATGAAGATTTATCCACTAAGAATGAAAGTACCAGTAGAACATTCATCAGATAAATCATAAACAGCAAAACTGAAATTTGTCTAAATGAAAATTGGCTTAAAGTAGGCTAAAGTTGAACTTCCCCTTGCTAATAAACCATTTAATTGAGCTACAAGTTAATCATTCGAAGATGCACTATAAATATTGTGTGACTTCAAGCAGGTTACTCTTTTCTGCTCATGTTAGTATTTGAAGGTGATAAATTATTTGTAAATTTATGGATCCAGTAAGGTATTAAACTCTGTGTTTACTGATATCTACTCCTAAGATATACATTTTTTGATCTCTTATAAATATCTTGGGGACTGAGGATGACACTAACACCGAGCTTCACCGATATTAAGTGACAATGGACAAATCCTGCTTATTGAATTTTTCTTAAATTGGCTCTGTGCATAGGTAGATATGATTCACACATTTTTAAGGAGGAAAATGTACTACATGTCTTTTCTCTTAGTTATAATAAGCTGTCACTCTTTTACAGTAGAAATGGAAATTAAACATTAACTATATTTCAAAAGCTTGTTATATAAATGCAAGCACAGAATCAGCAAGCTAATCTCCAAGTTAAATATGTATAGCTCTGCATAAGTGCTGTACTTGCACAATTATTTGGTACTAAAAAATTTCTTACGTTTTACTGAGGTGAATTGTGAGTATCTCACACCCAGTTACATAGCCATTTCCCATCTAGTTGAGAGCATCAGAGCCAAAACTTAGACCTTGTTTATTTTACTGTCACCTATGGTTAAACTTGTGCCAGGATTTCTATTATAAACCTGTTTTGATGGTTTATAAGCTTGCAATAATTCTAATAACATAGTGAAATAAATCTACCCCTTAAAGAATATCAAGCAATGCAGTTTTAGAAAACTAGGGGCAAATTATAAGACTAAGAAAATATCCCAGTGTTAAAAGTAAGAGATTTCATATTATTCTTATTAACTACTTTAGTAAGGTAAATATAATAAAAGTACAATTTTTGAAAACACAATATTCCATACTTTTATAGAAATAGCCTAAGGGGAGAAATATTCTTGATGATTTGGACAAGATAATGTTAACTGAAAACAGTTCTCTCAACTTCTCAATCAACATTTTACTCTTGATGTATCTCTCTCTCCAATTCCTGTGCAATATATTAAATTAATTTTTCTGTGGGAAATATGTATGCCTTGTCCTTATAATGAGTTCCACCTGTGATTTTTCTTCCTCTCTCTGTCACCAATTCCACACTTAATATATCACTTTTAAATTAGGGAAATAATTTTACCTATTGTGGAAAATGCAACACCAAATTTCTACCTCTCTTAGCATGGGACATGCTATTTTCTGATGAAAAATATCATATACTTAAGCAAACTTAGCCTTTCTAAGAATCCATATGTGCTCCTTATTTATTGTTCACTTAAAGCTTTTACTTTCCCACCTACTTCTTAATCTTTTCTGAAGGGCTTTGGCAGATGTGAAAATAACTCACATATCACTTCAGTAAATCTTGTGACTATATTAAAAAACTTCCTGGCATTTCTTTCCATATATCACTTTGAGAAAAATCCACATTTTTATCATTGATTTTCCTTTTATATCATTATGTTCAATCTAGACCCTATGACTAGATGCTTGTTAGGGAAAAATCCTGCAGAATCAATGTGCTGTAGTAAAAATGAAAATGAATAAAAATCAATTTTAAATAGTATGGTGAGTGTTTAGGGTCCTAAACTCTGCTCAATTGATTTGGATTCAACTCTTCCATTCAAAACATCTGTGACCCTGAGGACTATTCATTTTCTCAAGCCTATGTTCACCAGGAAGTCAGGAATAATAACTATTATTAATATTGCCTCTGACTGATTTCTAAATAAATAATAAGCAATGTATTCAGTGCCAAACACTATCTACACACGTTTTATGAATTTAATTTTGCAATTCATATGGAACCATAACTGGATAAATCAGCTTACCTTTATAGTGAGTGAGAAAAGAGAGGTTAACTTTTCTGTAGTCACAGTGCACTTGATGAAAGGGATTTGGATTTGAACCCACTACTCTAGACTTTAACTGTATGTCCTTCTTCTTTCCATGCTCAACAGTAGCCTTCTTTTGCAAATAAACAATACCTTCAACAAACTCTTTTTAGTTAGCTGGCACACAATTAGTAGCTATTGAATTTAAAATAAAGTAAATTTAAAAAACTAAAATATATACAACAAATAACCTTTAAAATTCTTCATTCCAAAACAGAAAATTTCACTGTGTACAGCTTGTTACCTGACTTATTAAAATTGTTTTTAAAGTGATTTAATTGATAATATGTATAGTAACTTCCAAGAAGCAGTTTTAGAGAAGAGTAAGAGAAAGAACTAGATTCTAAATAAGTAAAGAATGGACAGTGGGTGAGGAAAGAGGCAGCAAATCATGATATACAGCCACTTCTCCAATACATCTGAACACAAAGTGAAATTTGGAGGTGTCACAATAAAAGGGAAAAAAAGATGATCAGGAATACAAAGGGGTGATGTGAACATGTTGGTAGGGTAGAGGAGAGGTGACAGTAAAGAGAAGAGAGGAATACCTGTGAGTATGTGCTTTATTTCGCATTTTCTCAGGAGGAAATTATGTTATGTGCATGTGTGAATATGGCATAATGAACAACTCTTATGTATAACTAAAATGCACCAATAAGAAAAGAACACGTGATCAAATAGTTTAAGAAATAATTGCTAGAAGGGGAGGCAAGGGAATGAAGACAGTGAGAATAGAAAAAAGGAAGGTTCATTATTAGAGTCTTTTTTTGAGGTCATAAGTGAGTCATGAAAGTTTGAGCCTCTGAAAAATGTCAAGGATGAATTCTGGAATCATGCATTTGAGTTATGAGCGATCGCAATGTTTATTGGCTCTAATAACTTAGAATGTATGAGAGTTCCTGGGGAATTAACCCTTTCACAGGGCTTAGCAGTGGCTGCAGAGAGGCATTGAGTGCACACGATCCAGGCACCAGGTATGTATCTTGAAGTGAGCATTGATGAGATGGGTATAAATGAGAGGGGAGATTAAGGAAAGGACAAACTATTATATAGTAGTCTTGAAAAGATATGATATTGTTTAGAAGAATGGGAAAGGGGGATGAGGAAAATGTCCAACCCTTCCCAAAGACATGAATTTGAATCAATGGGAAAAACAGGGACTCCACTAGAGAGCACATCCTGATGCTGTTGGAAAAGGGGGAAAATATACAGCTCTTCATCAAGATGCACAGGTAGCCTTTTAACAGATAAGTGAAGTGACCAGTTAGAGAAGGCCACAGCTCACTCAGGAAACTGTCAATAGTAGAGATGCAATTAATGGTGAAAATATATTCTGTGGGAATGAAAAACCCAAAAATGATTAAGTATTGGGACAGGAGGAATAGTTTATTAAAGGAAAAGTTTGTGCCTTTTCAATGTTCAAGATAAAAAATGTAAAATGCAGGAAACTGCTATACATCAGGTGTATCTTACATTGTTTTTAGCAACTTCATGTATTAATTGTAATTACTCTTGTTTCATTTTAGATAACTGAGACTAGAGCCACATATAGAATGTGAATACAAATTTGCCTATTGCAAAGCCTTTACCCATGCGCTCTGTCATGTTAATTCCTTTAGAGACAGGAACAAACTGATACTTGGGGTGCAAATTCATCATTGGGGCAGAAAAAAAATTTGTGAGCAATTGACTTGCTGTTTTAATGCCGGTTCATCATGTATGCCCAGAGGAGAAGCCAGAACTGAGTCATTCTTCACTATATATGTGAGGAGTAAAGAGGATACTGGTGGAGGTATGGTGGGAAAAAGGACTCCCAAGAAGCAGAACATGCAGAAGGACAAAAACAAGAAGAGAGACACAGGGAATGCAGTCAGATGGGTGGGTATGCCAGGAGGAGAGGCAAGGAAGAATGCAGTCTTAAATATCAATTGCAAGAAAAATGCATTGAGATTGTGCTGCCCATTGCAGTGTGTTAGTCAAAAAATGTCATTGAGCTTTTAAGTTTGTACTGGTGAACAGAGCAGTTCTTCTCAAACCTATTTTCTAGTGTGGAGGAAAATTTTTAAAAAGTACTTATATAAAACAGTGAGAGCTGGTATGAAGGAAATGCAAAAAAAATCACAATTTACAATTTAAAATTGTTTTCTAGTGTGAAGGGTAAGAGAAGTAAATTCTGGGTAAATAAATGGAGTGAACAACAGATATAGAGCATGGAAACTGGAGCTCTAGCAATAGGTCTGACATTTGTTAGTTTACTGACAATGGAAATGCATTTAATTTTTTACTCTATTGTTTTCTTACATGAAAATAACACTAGTAGTGCTAAATCATTCTACAAAATTTCAAAATAAAAAAATAATTATTCTGATAGCATTTTTCAAAATTAAGGCCTCGGAAAAATACTTTAAAATAATAATATTAAGCAAGAAAAGTTCCTTGTTCCTAGTACAGAGGTAGAAATGCATTGAAATCTGCAAGCCAAAGATAAGAACTTATTGAAAACAATGCTTCTGCCAAAACCTGACAGATGCATCACGGACATCTTCTAAGCCGTCTCTGCACCACCAGCCATTCAAGACAATCATTTCTGATAGGTCTTCTTCAACATGAAGGCAGTGTTTGGAATCCTGACCTTATTAGGGAATAGCAGAAACATCTAGGCAGAGACGAGAGAAGCAGGGAAGCAATATTAGTTGTCAGCAGCCTTGTTAGAACTTTGAAGTACAGAATGATTTAAGATATGTACCCAAAGACTGCAGATTTTGCTTTTAGTGATTTTAACAGCATGGGATGCTTTGTTCTCAGTCAAAAATAATGTTAAATAATAATGATACGAATTTTTAAAAAAGAATAATGAAATCTGCACATTGTGAAAGTCTTTCCAGTAAAAAAGCCCCTGGAGCATCATACAAGTAAAACGCTGCCACAATCTATTTCTAGTCCAAATTTTTCTTGCCCTTAGGGAACAGTTGTCAAACAGTTCCCTGACTGCAATCCAGACAAAGCCGCAGAGTCGATTGATAACTTTTAATGAGTAAACTCACCTGAATAAATACTTGTTGGTTTCATTGGAGGCAAAAAAGAAAGAAAAAACCCTGCTAGGTATTTCATTGCACTCTAATTTCATATTGTGAAAAGAAAGTGGAGAGAACAAAAGTGTATAAATTAAAAATAACCCGTAGTTTTACAGCAACTCCATGTAAATGACTGTCATTCATCACAAGCAGGGGACTTGTGTGAGCAACCAGTAGGCCCATTGCCTCTCTTCCTTCTGAGGAACTGAGGCACAGTGATGAATATTTGAAAGACAACATCGTTCCTTTTCATGATTAGTGAAGAAGCTGGGGATGCTTGTATTTAAACAATTTCTCATATAAAGAAAATTTATCCTGCCAAAATCTTCTATGTATATGATCATACACACTGGAATCAGTGTCTGTATAATGCACTAGGAAAGTCAGGAATAAGATTTCAGACTCCAAACTTTACGCCGCTACTTTTATCTCACTGTTCTAAACATACAACTTACTTCCGCATGACTGAATATGAGACACCTATTAATTGTGTTAAATTCTTGATTTTGGAACCGTTAACTTTTATTAACACATACAATTTCTTCTTCAAAAGCTGAAGATAACATTTTTTTAAAAAAACACGAGAGTGTTTCCTGAAGTTTTTTTTTTTTTAATTTTATTTAGAAAGAAAAGCATACTTAGAAACATTTATTAATTTAAAAAAGTATGCTTTGTATGTCACAGATGATGCTGGTTTCTGGAATGAAGATGAAAAAGACACACCTTTCTCTTAAAGGAGTTAGAAGATCCTCACAGTACAATGCCATGAGTGCAGTAATTAAGATGCACATATAGAGAAACTCTGACTCCAGGAGTCTGACACACCTTTCACAGCACCAAATTGTGAATTGGTGCTTAAGAGGTAGTTATCACAGGGAGCAATGTGTGTATATACACAGATGCATGTTTGAGGAATTCACAGTAGCTTGGTGAAACAGTAATTGAGGTTGCTCACTGGAAAATGAGGAAAGATAAAGTTATAACAATGAAAGAAAGAAGGAAATTAATAATTGCATATCAATGGCATCAGGTAATAAAGTTCAGAAAGATTAGTGTGGTTTAATGTTCTAGTTCTTTCTAAGCAAAACAAATAATATAGCCTCTTTTTTCTATATATCTGTATGTTCATGAAATAATGAAAAAGGGGCAAAGCACAAAATATTATATGTCATTCTTGTATAGGTAATAAAAAGAGAAAAATTAGCAAAAGAATAAATGATATAAAAAGTGAAAAATTATAGATATAGAATAAAACTTGATTGTAAGTAGAGGAAAAGAAACATAACATATATATACTTATTGCTTATTTCTAGATCTGCATAAAACAGATATGACCATACTGTACCAAAATATAGGTCAAGAAATTCTGCAAGTTTCTGTAATGTTTATTTATTGTGAAATAGAGGTAAAATGAGTCTTACTAGGCTAAGACATTTTTCTCTCTAAATGTAACCAGAAATTATCTATTATGAAGCAGAAATATTATCTGGATGATTTTTTTTTTTAAAGAGAGAGGGACAGTGAGAGAGACAGAGAAAGGGAGAAACAACTTTATTTAGTTTTTCACATGGCTTTAGTTGCTCTAACACTTAGTTGTGTACGTGGTGCTGGGGTTTGAACCTGGGTCCTCCCGTTTGCCAGGCAAGCGTCGAAACCACTGAGCCAACGCTCCAGCCCTTATCTGGATAATTAACAATTATATGAAATGCACTTCAAATTTAATTAATTTCAATGAATAAAATTTATATCCTCTAAGAAATCTTATTTTAGAGAAATTTAAATTTATTTTCTCATTTTATTCAGCACAACAAACACATGAGGTAGGTTTTATTATTTTAATTCCATGAATAGTAAAATTGAAGCTCTAAGAATTTAAATAGTTGTTCAATGATCACACAGTTGTTATGACACAGCCAGGATTTGGACCTAACTCTGTCCTTCCACTAAAGCTATCTCTATTATAAGAGTGATATATACATAAAGACCCATTATTAAGGAAAGCCTGTGAAAACTTAAAATTGTATCTGATTACAATATAGTTAACTGCAATTTTTTCTGAAAATCTGAAACATCTACAAATTTAAAAATGTATAACTTTTTGTATAACTCCAGATTTATAAGTCTCTCAACAGGGTCCAGAAATTTGATTTTATAAAAGTTCCTGAATCTCTTTATAACTTTTCCAACAGTTGACATTCTACTAAAATTTATGGAATTTTTATGTTAACCATTTGTCTCGTAACTTAAATTATATACATTTAAATATATATAACCAAATATATACTTATATTTATATATAATTTAATATATAATCAAACATATTTACATATAATTTAAATATATACTAATATTAAATTATAATTTAAATATATAGTTATATGTATAATTTAATGATAGAACATAACCTCAATTCCCCAGTACATATATAAATATCTCTAACAGATATCTAGATAGCTATATCTGTAGTTGAAAAAGTTTTGATTCACTTACATATTTATGTTTTTCAGTCCTCCATTTAAGTCAGAACAGATAAAGTATTTATTTCACCATTAAATCTCATAAACATACATATATGTATGTGCTTTGTGTATGCATGTGCAATCTGACATTGTAAACCAATGTTAAAGAGATGTTGATATATTTGTTTTCCAGACCAAACACTTTACTTGTCCTTGATATAATTTTTTTTCAATAGAAATTTCTGATATATCCTGCTGCTAAATCCTCTTCATTATATGAGATTAATTAAAATCTGTTTTTAAATTTCAGGGTTTAAAAGTAGAACTGATATTTGCACATAGTATTGACATAAATTACTGATAAATTTCAAAATAATTTTATAAACTGTTCTTTGGAAATGCTTTCAAGAATTTTCTGTTTTAGTTAAAATTTTGATCATTATTTTGTGGTAAAAAAAATACCCATATTTTTTTTTTGTAATTTTGAGTAAAATACAGTGATTGTATGACATTCTTATTCAATAAATCTTTAAGTATCATATTTAATTTATATGAAATGTTTCAAAATTTGTTTTTTAAATTTTTTATTAAGGAGCTGAGTTATTGTATAATCATTTATGCATATAAATTTACAATATGATAGGCATATATTCTTAAATCAGAATTACCCCCACTCCAGTCTCTCATTTCTTCTATATTTTACCCTTACAAGTGATATAAATGCTTAGATTGTGAAGTTTCAAGAATTAAATGATCACATAAATATCATTGCATTCTCAGGGGGGTAAAAAGTATGCTACATTGTTGATTGTCTCCCTAGATTCCACCTTATTCTACTTCCCTCTCCACTCCCCCACTTTCCCCGACACACACATATCTATGGTTGTCTTAGATTATATGTTGCTATGCCTTTTCTGGGTCCAATATATGAGTTTGACTACCTTTCATAATATACATATATATATATATATATATACATATATATATCACAGTCTTTGGATCCATTCACCCAGTGAGGGGCATCTGGGTTAGTTCCATAATTTAGCTAATGTAAATTGAGCTGCTATGAATATATATTTTGCTGTGTCACTACAAAGTGCTAATTCTAACTCCTCTCTGAAAACACCCAGAAGGGGGGTAGCTCGATTGGATGGTGGATCCATCCCTAAATTTTGCCATCCCTAATTTTTTGAGAATTCTCCACGCTGCCTTAGAGTGGCTGTACCAGCCTGCAGTTCTATCAAAAGTGCGCTGGTATTATCTCCCCACAAACCCTCCAGCATCTGTTATTGTTTGTTCTTCATCTTTGCCAATCTGATTGGAGTGAGGTGAAATCTTAATGTAGTTTTGATTTGCATGTGTCTGATTACGTAATTTAGAAAACTTTCTCATTTATTTATTTGCTTACTTGATTTCCCCTATTGAAAAGTTTTTATTGAGTTCTTTGGTCTGTTTATTGATCGGATTATTTGTGTTCGGTATGACGTTTTTTGAGCAGTTTGTAAATTTTGGATATGAGTCCCCTGTTGGAAGAATCACAGGCTGTAATTATCTCCCATCCTGTAGGTTGTCTCTGGACAGTGTTTACCGATTCCTTGGCTGTGCAAAAGCTTTTTAGATTAATGGCATCCCCCTCACTGAGTTTGGACTGTTTCAATATTTGTAACGTGATTCTATGAAGAGTAATTTTTTAAAAGTGGAACTAACAGAGTTGAGTTTTCCCAGTTGTTTCTATATTCAAGGTTTGTTATCCATCAAAATCAAATTAATAAAAACATTAAAATCAATCTGAGCCAAATGAACTATCAACATGAGAAAAAGATTGATGATTTCCCTTTTTATGCATTTTTACATTCATTAAAACAACTAGTAATGTCCTTATGTTGTCATGATATTTTAATTTTCCTTTAATGGAATTTGATAGGCCCTTCCCCAAAATGTAAAATCAAGACTTATCACAGTTTAGCTGCCATAAATCTCTACATAAGAGATGCAGAAATATTTGGAATTATTCAAATTATTTGGGAGGAACAAAGAATATTAGACTTCATAAAATGTAGCAATGATTTTGATTGGGCCAGCATACTTTCACCTTGTTAATGAGAATCATGTGAGTGAAACTGTCAGCCATATAGTATTATTTTTCTTGTATTATTTCAAATTTCAAAACAGAGGCATTGACAGTTTGCTTATTAAACTGACTCTAGACTCAGTGTGCACTTACATCTCTGGGTTTATATTTTGCTCATTTACAAAGTATTTGCTTCTTTGAAAAAATTTTGCACTGAGATGCTTATTGACAATGTCAATTTCTAAAGTGAGAATTAATTAAGAATTGTTAACAGGATTATACGTTGTACATGAATTGATTTATCACTAAGAATTTTTTAAAGTTTTACCTACATTAATAAATGTGCATTGTTGAATGAGTAATCACTAAATAATCAAGTAACCTAGAGTGTCCCTTCTTCTCCCTAATTATACAAATCTAATCAAACCTCTATGATTGATTTTAAATCTAACCTCCTTTCAGCTATATACACATTTCAGCCTCTACAAATCACTTCCTACCTGAAACTCTTAATCATAATGATCTTATTTAGGATTCTTAGGAAATCAAAATGTGCTGATGTGTAATGATGATTGTGGGACTGAATAATATATTATTGCTAGACATTTCTCATTAAAGTGTGTGGCTTGATAAATACATATGGAAAGATTGGCATGTTGAATAAATGAATAAGAGCATGAATGAGTGAATGTGTAATAGAAGTAAAGAATCATTTTTCATAAGCTTCTCGCTTTCTGAAAAAATAAGCAATGAACAAGTTTTCATCTTTTTGTAGACCAATCTAGATTTTGAGTCAGAGAAATGAGGTTAGATTTAGAGAAAAAAGCTGTATAATATGATATGTGAATGTAATCTAATATTATATGTGAATATGCCCATAGAAGCTCACAATGCTATTTTGTAGCAGGAAATTTTAAAAGTTCAATAGCATTTGACTTTAGTGAAAACCACTCACTTAAAAAGAGTAATAGAAATGAGATGCAAAAGGTTTAGGTTCTATTCCTGGATTTTTCATCATTTATTGATTAAGTGACTCTAATGTTCTAAAAGGATAGCAAAGTAGAGGAAATTTATCTGTGCCTTAAACTTTGATGTCATTGAGCAGAGTGAAAGAATAAATCTCAAATTTGGTTGGAATAAATGTTGAGAAATTGGATGAAAATTGGCAGTTTTATATCTATCTACATTCTTCCCCTATTTTTAGTAAATTCAGTGGAGTTAACAATCAGTCCAGATTGAGGGTTTATACATATATTTCATGGAAGAGGATGAATGTGGAGGATAAATTTCACTTATGAAATTGAAGAGAGGATATTCAAGATGCATTTAAATTAAAGTCTACTATTTCTCATTATTCTAGATTGAAACTCACTTCAAGGCAAATCTCCCAGGTAAACTGAAATTTTTGCTGGTTCAAATTCTAGCCATGGAAATGGAAACTCTTTATTATCTTTCAGTGTTAAGTTTACTATATCTCCAAAACACCACAGTTCACTGTTGGTGACTGCAGCCTGCCATACACAGCCATCTTTAATCAAGCACATGCATTTTTTTCCCTGTATTATCTTGCTCTAAGTGTGAGTGGAGGGAAAGGTGTCAACTTGGCAATAACAAGGATGATGAGAGTTTGAATACAGTGATGATACGCTGCTAACAAACAAAAACTTGAATTCCTGTCAAGTCTCATTTCTAACAATTTCATTTTAATTGTATGGCAAGTTTTTGTATGTTTGCCTTTGTTTTACGTAATTCAGTATCCTTGATGGATTATTACCAACCATTACATGAGATCATTAGGATCCAATAGCAATCAGAACAGGCACTTTCTCTCAACAAAGTAACCAAGAATTCTAAAGGCATTCCTTTTTGCTTCAAAAATTTTACTTACCAAAATTATTTTAATGGGCATTATTGTCTATTTTCCTCTCTCTGAATTCAATCAATAGCACACTGATGGTAAGAGAAATGTGTGAGTAGGACTTTGATTTCTCTTGCTGATTTCCAGCTACACTGCTGTAGTTGGGCTTCTCTCTTTAGGCAAAGGACAAAGCTCTTGTCAGTTGTAGACTTTTTGCTTTAATAAATGTGGTAACTTCTCTATAATGTTGTTGTATAGGTAGTTACAGGATTATAACTCTATCATATTTTGATAATGCAAAACCCCACCCACTCCTTTTGCAAACACAGTAAACTCTTAGTAAAACTCCTAAATTGTCCAATTTGAATGGGCAAATCATGTCCTATTGGGATTTCAGGAAAAATAAATCTGATAATAAGAAATTTAAAGCTGGGATTTTATTTTTAGAGAGATGATATTGATAATGGTCAGGATGCTATAAGAAAAGATGAAGAAAATACCTTTGCTTTTTCCAGACCCATTGATATAAGGGAGGTGGCAAGAATAATAGTCACCTTTGAGTGCATGATGACAAAATATGTTCTTAATGAGCCCTAAAAACATAGATAAAAAAGTCTTCATTTGAATAAGAGAATATAGATTAAAAAAAGGTTAAAGATACAGGTGTTACTTTTGATGGAGTCCAGAGTCATAGTGGTATTGTTTCAGCATTTATAGTCGGAGCATTAATGCAGTGAGAAAAATGGATGATATGGAGCCATATGGGAATTTGATTATAAATGATGACTAGTGTTTTCACCACTGTTTTCATTGATCTTATTAAAAGACTTGACAACAACCATTTTAAGGAGGAAAAGTTTATTCAGAATTTACAGTTTCCAAGGTCTTCATCCACAGATGGCCGACTCCATTCCCTGGGGCCTGAGATGAGGCAGAATATCATGGTAGGTGATTGTGGTGGAGGAAAGCAGCTAAGGACATGATCATCAACAAGTAGAGAGAGAAAGAGAGTTCCACTGAATAAGGACAAAATATGTACCGCAAAGGCATTCCTCCATAAATCCACATTCTCTTATCACATCCTACCTGCCTACACTGACCTCCCAGTTCATACTTATCAGGAGATTAAGGCATCAAATAGGTCAAGACTCTCATAATTCAATCATTTCAACTCTAAGCTTTCTTGGGTTTTCTCACACATGATCTATTGAGGGATACTTAATATCTAAACCATAGCAGCCATTTTGTGTGGATTACTTACAGTGACTGACAAAAATGAGTGATAAAGATATGACAATATTGCTTTTGCTTTTCTTCAACTGATAATGATTTTGGAAAGTGAAGATCAAATGAGAGAGGGAGAGCATCAGTGTTTAACAAGAGTAAGGGTGTCTTTAATATCGAGACTCAGCTGATTCAGGGGAAGAGGTGCTAGAGAGTCAGGTATATGGCAAGTGTGGAGTTCTCTTCTGTCCCTTCCCATTGAAGACCCAGAATCTGTTAGGGTGATGGTTTTATTCCAAGTTGAAGAGTTCCCCCTAATACTGTGGATGAAAAACCTGAGACTGTCACAGCAATGTTTTGCAATTCTTGAGGACATAATTCTTATTAGGGATATGGTTTGGAAATTATTCTTTGAAATCAGCAGTATTTAATTCAACTCCTAAAACCAAGGATTAAGTATTATGAGCCGAATGTTTGCATACTTCCAAAAACCTTTGTCTGATTAAACATTAACCTTCAATAGGATAATTAGGAAGGAAAGTAATTAGCTGAAAAGGGTAGCCTCATAAGTGAGATAGCACTATTATAAAAGAGACAATAAGAGCACTTTGGCAAAGTTTTTGAATCCACTCATTGAGTGAAGGACATCTGGGTTGGTTCCATAGTCCAGCTATAGAAAATTGAGGTGCTATAAATATTGATGAAGCCATATCTCTATAATATGCTGATTCTAATTCTTTTGGGAAAATACCCAGAAGAGGGATAGCTGGGTCATAAGGTGGTTCCAGCCCCAATTTTTTAATGAGTCTCCACACTGTTTTCCAGAGTGGCTGAACCAGTTTGCAGTCCCACCAGCAATGTGACAGTGTTCCTCTTTTCCCACAGCCCCTCCAGCATCTGTCATTGTTCATATTCTTCATTTTTGCCTCTCTAACAGGAGAGAAGTGGAATCTCATTGAAGTTTTGGTTTGCATTTCTCTTATTGCTAATGATGTAGAGTGTTGATACATATATACAATGGAATACTACTCGGCCATTAGAGAAAAAATATTATGGCTTTTGCAGCAAAATGGATGGAGATGGAAAAAATTATGCTAAATGAAGTATCCCAATCTCAAAGGCTCAAGGGCCGATTGTTTTCTCTCATTTGTGGAAGTTAGAATACAACTGGAAACAGTATGTTAGATGGCTAACCTAATAATAACCTAAAAATGTATGAATTTTTACACAAACATGGGGATCCTTGCCTAGGATACCTGGAGACATAGAGAGTGGGGCAGGGAGTGGGGAGGGTTTAGGAAGAATATCTAGGAGACTGGAGGGAGGGAGTATTGGGGAATCATCTCAGAAGGAGATCTCTGACCTCCACCAGATGTCCATTTAATGCAGGGGTTCTTTGGGGGGAAACATAGACTCATGGGGAACCCAAGGAGGACATCCATGACATGGCATCAGCCTTGGCTAACTATGTAAATATACATTGGTTCTTGATTGTTTAATAATGATTCCCCCTCAATTGTAACTCCATATTCAACTAATTTTAAAAAAGGAGCTCTTTGGCAAACTTTATGCTATGTGAGTATATAAGTCTGAAGTCTACAATCTGTTACTTGACAATCCTAGCACCCTAACCTAACTTCTAGTCCCCAAAACTGAGAAATGGTGAAGTGTTGTTTAAAAGTCACCCAGCCTATGGTGTTTGTTATAGCATTCCAAAATGACAACTAGTACATTTGGTTTGGGGGATGCAGCTGTCAATGCTGGAAGATAACTTATCTTCTACTCTATACATATTTTGGTTTTCCATAGAAAAAGCCAAAAATAATTTAATGAGAGAATAGACATATCACCAACAGAAAGGGGAATCATCAAAACTAGTTGCAGATATAACACAAATGTTTGAAAGTTGAACTATCGTGAGGAAAACTTAAGAATAACTGATAACATGTGAAAAACTAATAAAAATGAAAAAATAAAATAACAATAACAAAAATAATAAATATCATTAAAATGAATAATATGGTAGTAGATTAAACATAAAAAAATCAATTATCACTTTAGAGCAAAAGCACAGAATAATCCATTCAAATGACAAAGAATATCTGACTGGAAAATAACACAGTCATTAACTCTATACTGGTTTTAAGTGACAAGCCTTAAATATTCAGACAATGAGCATTTGAAATTAAGAAGATAGAAACTATGCACACATTTGCTGAATGAGAACTTGTATAGGTAGAGTAATATCAAAAGGTTCATTTTTAAAGTCAGGACATATTACCACTAATAGAGAAGTATTTAGTTAAAAAGTATGAAAGGATCATCTTACAAAAATGATACCAAAATCTTTGCCAGGCCTGGTGCCAAATGCCTATAATCCCAGATACTTGGAAAGTTCAGACAAAATCATCCTTGGTTCAAGGCCAGCATAGACAATTTAGGCAGATCCAGTCTCAGAATTAAAACAAGAACAACAAAAAACCCCTTAAACATAAGGTGGGGAAGGGGAAGATCTAGAATTCAGCAAATGACTTAATTTACCTAACTAAAACAGTACACCTTACAACTACACAGTATATTTTTTTGTAAGTACACATGGCATTTAATTAATTGCTACTTTTCTTGTTACAAAGCAAATTATATCAGATTAGTTACAGGCCTTAATTCGAAAGTAAATAAATTTTCTAGAAGGTAATATGAGAGGCTGTTTTCAGGACTTTAAAAACAAATTGCTTTTGAAGAAGGACACACTCAAAAACATTATTAGGAAGAAAAAATTAAGAAGAATTTAGGATTAAAATTCAAAGTATGGGGGCTGGAGCAGTGGCTCAGTGGTTACGGCGCTTGCCTGGCATGCGAAAGTATGCAGGTTCAAACCCCAGCACCACATACACATTGAAGTGTTGTGGCAATGAAAGTCACTTGCAAAACTAAATAAAGTTGATTCTGTCTTTCCTTCTCTCTCTCTCTCTTTCACTGTTCCTCTCTCTTTAAAAAAATAAAATAAAATAAAGTTTTTTAAAGTATGTTTTATTGCTAATTTATAAACCAATGTAACTTCTAAAATAATATATACCATGCAATGTATTAAACATTTAAACATTAGTTTTAGCATTTATTTCTACACCATGCAAATCCTTTTATTTCTTCTAGCTGACCAATTTTCTCTCTACTGGAACTAAGAATTTTTCTTTTTTTACAATGAATCATATCTTATTGCCTCACATAGGTGCACCACTTCCTTCTCTTTTTTTAATGATCCTTTTCAAACGTTAATAAGAGAGCAAACATTTTGGTGAAGACAAAAAACTAAAAAATTTAGCTACAGTATTTGTGCATAATGCGAGACTGTCATGCTGATCAATAAAGAAAAATGATGAATATGTCCTTTATTTCCTCCTGTGTGTCAGTATAGGAGCTTGCTTGGTACAAGCAGTCAAACCACCCATTAAGAGCTGTTTTATTAATAGTTCCTGCTTACATAAGGGTACTTCATTTATCAGCTTCCTTGACTGGGACAAAGTACTTATGCCACTGGCAAAGGCTGGCTCAGCCAAGAGGCAATGAGATCGCAAGTACATGAAAGTCACTTAAAGGATGGGGCCTACTAATCACACAACTTAGAGATGTCCCTAATTATATATTCAGGAAAAGAAATCATGAAATTAAAAGTTCTTAAGTATTTATTTTTTGCATAAATTGGTATTATTACTGATGGCAGGAGTTATAATTATGTAGGTGGGGAAAGTAAGATCAACTATTCTATCAGTTTTCTATGTCATTGTAATTCAATAGGGATCTTTGAATATCCTATTAATTTTTGACATAGATGTTCATTTACATTTTCAGGGCACAGTAGAAAATGTTTCATATGACTTAAGAAAAATACCTTCAAAAATCTGTGTCATAGATTATCTCATCCTGAAAAATTAGTTTAGATGTGATCTACTATGTTGGACAATATTTTATGATGCATACATTCTTAGGCATCACATGATGAATAAAAGTAAGACTCAGTTCAGGATAATTAGTATGGAAGTGATTTAATTTAAGGAAACATCTGGGTTACAGGATATATATTTAAAATAAACTAAGATTTTATTAATTTAGGTGTGTCTATAACCCTAAATATATTAATCACATTACACAGAAAATACTTCTACCTTAGTGATGTTAAAAAAAATGGGAATTATTTTGGTCATTGTTCAGTAGACTAGGCCAAACTAAGGCTCTGCTCACCCATTGTTCATATTCACCTCTTCACCAGGTTCTGGATACTGGGATATCACTAGTTTGTGTCTAGTCTTGTCTGGGGATTTTTCTGGGATTAAACTCAGGGCCTTTTACATGCTAAGAAGGCACTCTAGTTCTGAGCTTCATGCTCATCCAGGATCTTACTAAGCTTAACTGGAAAGCGGTGTTATCTTAAGTTTGTGTCATTTCAGTTTTTATAGAAGTAAACAGGACACATGCAAAAGAAAAAAACAAACCCATAAATTACATTTTTAGTGAAACATAGTACAAATTCATACTTGAAGTTATTTAAATGCTGATAAATACTTATACCACCAGAGTCAAGCATAAGCACCACATCTGGAAATTAAAAACTCTTTCTTAATTCTGAGTAAACTTTCAGATTTACTATGAAACTTCAGTAAAGAAACACTACATATCAAAACCCAAGAGATAAACTCACCAACATGCAGAATAAAAATACTATGCTTCATCTGAAAAAATTGTTAGTAATTGCTTTGGGTAACTGTCTACAGAGTGGTCTTTTTTTGTTAAATCAAATAAAATAGATAAAAATAAAATTAATGTGATCTTAATTAATAATCATTAATCTACTTTAGTGCCCAATCTTGTTTTTTTTAAAATGTTTCCAATGATTTGCTTTGTGCTGCTTCTTTGAAAAAAATTTATTATTAGTGCAATATAGTTGTACATAAGGATGGGATTTGTTGTCAAATATTCATAGATGAACACAATACAGCAATATAATTTAATCAATAACCCCACACACACTCCTCTACATGCCTCCTCCCATCCCCCGACCCATCTCTCTTCTGTGTCCTATATTCTTCCTGAAACACCCAAGTCAGTGACATAATTCTTATATCTCTGAAGAACATTTTTATATACATGACATAGTATATACAGTGGCATACTCATAAATGCTTAGAAAGTACCTTGCTTTATCTCAGTTCCAACAATTCCCCTTCCCTTCCCTTCCTCTCATCTCTTGTTATTCTTTGATATATTTGACATTTACAATTTCATAAAGGCATGCAGTATGGCTTGTCCAAATATCTTATGCACTATCTTCCAAATGTATGACATAAATATTGCATTTTTGTTCAATGGCTCTAATACATGAGTTTGTCTACCATTCTGTCAAGCCTGAGTTTAGCTCCAACTTTCAAAAATGAGGGAAAACATTCGACCTTTGACTCTCTGGGTTTGGCTAACTATGCTCAACATAATTTCTTCCATTGCCATTCATTCACTTTCAAAGGCTACAATATCATTGTTGTCTAATAGCTGAGTAGAGCTCCATACACAGTGTATATACATACATAGTGTGTGTATGCCTCTGTGTGTGTGTGTGTGTGTGTGTATATACATATATATTAATGAGAACTTTTGGATCCATTCATCCACTGAGGGGCATTTGGGTTCATATCATAATTTAGCTGTTATAAATTGAGCTGCTCTCAACATGGAATTTGCTTTGTTGATCTAATATCCTGATTCTAACTCCTCTGGGAAAATACCCAGAAGAGGGACAGCGGGATCAAATGGTGGAACCAACCCTAATTTTTTGAGGAGTTTCCATGCTGCTTTCCAGAGTGGCTGGACCAGTCTGCAATTCCACCAACAGTATGCTAGTATCCCTTTCTCCCCACAACCCCTCCAGAATTTGTTATTGTTTGTATTCTTCAACTATGAAGTCTGACTGGAGTGAGGTGAAATCTTAATGTAGTTTTGATTTGCATTTCTCTGATTGATAGTGATTTAGAACACTTTCTCATGTATTTATTGTCTTGCTCAATTTCCACTGTTGAGATGTTTCTGTTTAGCTCTCTGGCCCATTTATTGATTGAATTGTTTGTGTTTTTGTTATTGAGATTTTTGAGTACTTTGTAAATTTTGGATAATAGTCCCCTGACAAAGGGATCACAGGTCATGATTCTCTCCCATTCTGTAGGTTGTATCTTGTCTGTTTTGACTATTTCCTTGGCTGTACAGAAACTTTTTAGTTTACGAGCATCCCACTCATTGATCTTTGACTGTAATTCTTTCACTTTAGTAGTCTGTTGAGGAAGTCGTTGCCAACTCCCTTATGCTGGAGTGTTGGTCCTAATTTTTCTTCTAGCAGTCGTATGGGAACTGGTTTAATTCTTAATCCCTTGAGCCACTTAAATTTGATTTTTGTATAAGGTGAGAGATAAGGATCTAATTTCAATTTTATGCAAGTGACTGCCCACTTTATCCAGCATCATTGGTTGATCAGGCTGTCTCTCTCCATGTTATATTTTGACCCCCTTTGTCAAAGATCAGTTGTTTAAAGATTTGTGGGTTTTTCTCAAAGTCTTCTATTCTATTCCATTGATCTTCATTCCAGTGCCATGCTGCTTTTCATACTACTGTTCTACAGTATAATTTTAGGTTTGGCACTGTGAATCCACCTATTTCATCTTTCTTACTCAGTAATGTTTTGAGTATTCTTGGTTTCTTGTTGTTCTATATGAATTTGAGAATTGCTTTTTCTACATTTATAAAGAATTACATTGGAATCTTGATGCAGATTGCATTGAAACTGTTCATTGCTTTTAGCAGAACGATCATTTAAATTATATTAATTCTGCCTAATAAAGAGCACAATCATCTTTCCATCTTCTCAGGTCTTCTGTAATTTCTGTTTTCAGTGTTCGATAATTTTCATTTTAGAGGTATTTTACTTATCTTGTTAGATTAATTCCCAATTATTTTACTCTTTTAGAGGATATAGTGAATGGGACAGATTTACTAATTTCTTCCTTTGCCTTAATATTGGTGGCCTGTAGGAAAGCTATTGATTTATGGGTGTTGATCTTATAGCCTGCTACTTTGCCAAGTCTGTTTATTAGCTCTAGCAGTTTTCTGGTGGATTTTTTTGGATCTTCCAGATATAGGATCATGTCATCAGTAAAAAGGGATAGTTTCACTTCTTCCATTTCTATTCCTATCCCTTTGATTTCTTCTTGATAATTGCTCCAGTAAGGGTCTCAAGGACTATATTGAATAAAAGTGGTGAAAGCAGGCAACCTTTTCTTGTTCCCAAGTTCAGTGAAAATGCTTTCAACCTTTCTCCATTTACTGTTATACTAGCTAAAGTTTTGTCATATATGGCCTTTACAAAATTAAGATAAGTTCCTTTGATCCCTATTTTCTCTAGAGTTTTGAGTATAAATGGGTGCTGGATTTTATCGAACGCCTTTTATGCATCTATTGAGATGATCATATGGTTTTTGTCCTTAATTCTGTTTAAGTGATAAATTACATGTATTGATTTGCATGTGTTGAACCAGCCTTGCAGACCTGGAATGAAGCCCACTTGATCATGATGAATTATTTTCTTGATGTGTTTTTGAATGCAGTTTGCAAGATTTTTGCATCAATATTCATGAGGGATATTGGTCTGTAGCTTTCAGTTTTTGATGTGCTTTGTTAGGTTTTGGTGTCAGTTACAGTTGCTCCATAAAAAGTGTTTAGGACAGTTCCCTCTTTTTCAATTTCTTGGAAGGCCTTAAAAAGGAGATTTGTTACCTCTTCTTCAAAGGTGTGGTACAACTCTTCAGAGAATCCATCAGGTCCTGGGTTTCTCTTGTTTGGAAGACTTTTAATTGCTTAATGGATTTTGGCACCTGTTATTGGGTTTTTTAAGATTTCAGTTTCATTCTGTGTCATATTTGGGGTGTTGTAAAGTGTATTAAATTTGTCCATCTCATTCAAACTTTCTAATTCAGAGGAGTATAGTGTTTCAAAATATATTCTGATAATCTGTTTGATTTCAGTGGGGTCAGTGGTGATCACCCCCTGTTTGTTGGTGATTTTGTTAATTTGCTTTGATTCTCTTCTTCTTTTAGTTAGATTAGCAAAGGGTCTGTCCATTTTATTTATTTTTTTTGAAGAACCAGCTCTTTATTCATCAATTGTTTTTATTTTCTTCTGTTCCCAATTTCATTGGTTTCAGCTTTCATCTTAATATTTACTGTTTTCTGCTGACTTAGAGATTAAAGTGTTCTTTTGGTAGAGATTTTAGTTGGAGCATAAGCTTATTTTTTAGGGATCTCTCCTGATTCCTAATGTGTCCACTCAGTGCAATAAATTTTCCCCTCAAGAATGCTTTTATTCTGTCCCAGTGATTTCAATGTTGTGTCTTCATTCTCATTCTCTTCCAAAAATTCTTTAATTTCTTTTCTCAGTCTTTTTGGATACATTCTTCATTTAATAGGGTGTTATTCAATGTCTATGTATATGTGTTTTCTGCTATGTTTTTTTTTGTAAGGGTCATGGCATCATGGTCTATAGGATACATGGAATAATATCAATTTTTATTTTTCCTGAGAATTTCTTTGTGAACTAGAATCTGATATATTTTGGAGAACAAGTCATGTTCTGCTGAGAAGAAGAAGTTGAGTGGAATATTCTGTAGATATCTGTTAAGTTTGTTTGATATAGTGTTGTTTAGGCTATAGACCTTTTTATTATTTTTTTGCTTTGATGATCTATCTATTGGTGATAGAAGAGTACTAATGTCTACCAGTACTATTATGTTGAGGTCCATAAGTGACTTTATGTCTTGCAGTAATTTTTCCACATTGCTGGAGGCTTTGGTTTTGTAGAGTATATATTTGCTATGGTTATATCTTCCTATTGCATTGTTCCCTTTACTAAGATGTAGGTGCCTTCTTTATCTTTTCTGATTAATTTATATTTGCAATCCACTTTGTCAGATGTAAGAATTGCAAACCCAGCTTGATTTCTTTGGCCATATGACTGTAGATTTTTCTTCTCTCCTTTCACCCTTAATCTGCTAATGTCATTGGCTGTAAGGTGGTTTTCCTGTAAACAGCATATAACTGGGTTTTGTTTTTGATCTAATCTGCTAGTCTATGTCTTTTAATTGGTGCATTGAGTATATTCACATTCAGTGTTAAAATAGTTATGTAGTTGTGGTTCATAGTTATTATGTTTTATTAGTAACATCTGTGCTATCTGAGTTTTCTATTGATAGTATGCACCTTTATTGAATTTCCTCTATTTGTGGGTTTAGAGGAATGTTTTATTATTCTTCCATCTGAAGTTTATCTTTGAGGATTCCTTTTAATGATGGTTTTCTGTTATTATTTCCTGCCAAAATTTGAAGCTGAATTTTGCTTAGTATAGTATTCTTTGATGCATATTTTGTTTATTCAGCCATTGAAAGATCTCCTTCCATAATCGTCTGACTTCCAGAGTCTGAGCTGAAAAGTCAGATGTGATTTTTATTGGTTTGCTTGTGAATGTGATTTGGTATTTCTCCCTTGCTGCTTTCAATATTCTTTCCTTGATTTCACTGTTGTACATTTTGAATATGAGATGTCTTGGTGAGCTTCTCATTTGATTAGGCCTATTGGATGTCCTATAAGCTTCATGAATGAGCATATCTGATTCTATTTTTATATGGGCAAAATTTTTTTAACTATTTCATTAAGAATGTTTCTTAACCCATTTGTTTGTGTTTCAATTTCTTCTTGTATCCCAATTCCTCTTAGATTGCTTCTTCTCATTTCATCCCAGTCATTTTAAAAATTCTGTTCATGTTCTGTGAGTTTTTTTTCTTTTTTGTCATCCATGTGCTCAAGCTTGCTCAGCCTGTCCCCATTGTCAGAGTTCTTTCTTCAAATGCTGAGTTTCTGTTTTCTATGGAAGTTATTATTGAATTCTTCCATGATTTATTTCATGCCATTGACTGCAATTTTTAGCTCTGTTACTTCCTTTTTGAATGTGTCTATTTCTTTGGTAATAGAGTTTTTCATCTTGAGTTTTCTCACTTAGTCCCTTCATTATATCTTCTTTTAGCTCATTGTTCCTGTTACTAATCTGATCATTGATGATTTTTTTCAAGGTATACATCTCAGTCCCTATCCATAGCATCTTTTGTAGTGGAGTTGTGAGTTTGAGGTAAACATTTCTTCATTTTTTAAGAACTTCTTCTGGATCTATGAAATGAGGTTTCCTGTGGGGAAAGCAGGCAGTACTCCACATGTTTTTTCCTTGCAAGTCAAATGGTCAGATTAGCCACCACATCTTTGAATATCACCTTCTTCCAGATGCTGCTTTTGCCTAGGTCCTAGTTATGCTCCACCTTTTGGTTCTGGGCTCAAGGTTGAAGATCTGAACCTGGGCTATCCTGGAAACCTGTCAGGCCAGTAACAGAAGAGGCCTTGGACAGGGGTTGCTCCAGGAAGGGATGCTCCTCCTGTCTCCAGGGCTTGTGCTGGGGCCTGGATCAGAAGAGTCCTGGGCTGGTCCTTCAGCTAGACAGGGGTTTCTCCAGAAGGTGGTCCTACCAGTGGTGTCTTCAGTTCCTGCCAGCCAGGACCAAAAAAAAACCAGACTGGCATGTGGGGCATCATGTAGAAGGGGTTGCCTCAGATGGGGATCCTCCTCCAGTTGGTCTTAAGTGCGGGCTGCTCCAGATGGGTGTCCTACTGGTGGTGGCCTGAGAACCTGATAGCCAGGACCAAAGAAGCCCTGATAGGCATGTGGGTTGTTATGTAGATAGGGGCTTCCTCAGACGGAGATCCTTCTCAAGTTGGTCTTGAGAAGGGGCACTTTGGACGGGGGTCCTCTCAGTAGTGTCCTGAGCACCTGGACGACAGGACTAAAAGAGGCCCTGGCAGCCAGGTGGAGCATCAGGTAGGTGGTGGCAGCTCCAGCTGGGGATCCTCCTCCAGTGAAATCTGAGCTTGTGCTGGGGCCCATACCAAAAAAGGCATGTGTAGGCCATTTTTCCAGCTGGGCAGGGGCTGCTTGGGCCCATAGTCCTACCAGTAGTGTTCTGAGTGTCTGTTAGTTGGGCTGCTTTGTGCTGCTTTAAAAAACATATGTAAACACAGGGATAGGACCATGGCTCCTTTAAAGTGAGCATTTATTATCTCATATGCATAGGAGCTTCAAATGAGAGGAAATACAAAAGTTGTAGTTTATCTCTATTGTTTTTAGCTTTATTTTTCCAAATATCCTTTAACATACTAATATAAATTATGTTGACTAAAAAACCAAAATCCTTAGGATCTTGACAATATTCACTTTTCCCGTGCTTCAGTTAACCTCTAGTCAAATCTCATCCACAAGTTAAGGATGCTATTTAAGGGTTAGAATGGATTTTTTAAACAAGATCAAATTTGCTCTTATAATCCTTTATATTTAGGAGATCAAACATTAATCCTCCTTCCTTTTTTATATCACCCATAAAAGGCAGCAATTCTTAGCCACCTCCCCAAATCCAGTCCATGCTCAGGAGAATCCTCATTCTGCTAGATGCGCCACTGAAGCCAAGGCCTCATCATAAGGACCAGTGACCAGCCCATGATGCTTTTGTGCACCTTCTCTGTTTATTGCCAGCACTCTCATCCTTAACATCCCCACATCTACCTTCTTTCTTGTCTCTGACACTATTATCATTGCCATGTTGCTACTCTAGTAGCAACGCCTTCAGAACATTGAAAGCATCAGAACCACTCCCCTCTAGATTAGATAGAAACTTAAATTTAGCTAAAAAGGAAACAAAAAAATGACTTCAGACAGACAAACGTCTCAGGGCACAAATGAGACTCCTCTTGCTTTTTGTCATGGACTCTTTATTGCATTGTCTTCCTGTTCTCCCCTCACAGAGATAGGAGCTGGAGCAAGCACTAAATTTTTGAGAAGGATAAAACCTCAGATTTCTTTTGAAGTTTGGAGTATTCTTAATTTAGAGAGTACAGAAGATTGCAACTAAATTAGAGCCACTCTGCCATAAATTTTCAACTTCCAACCTCAAATATCTAACCCATTTTGGAGACATTTATTTTCCTTAGACAGTGTTTTTCAACTCTAAATGTAAATAGAGTCACTTTTGTGTGGAGACTAGAAATAAATTATTTAATTGGTATCATAGATCTGTGGCTACAGGGGTATAGAATCTGAGCATTGTTATCCATCTTTTATCTCAATGTGATTTGCACTGCCATAAATGACATTTTTCTACATAGTCATGCCTGTTTATAACTCCAGAGAGGTGGCAGAATCACTTGGAAACTTCCAGGCTGTGTATGTTCCAGAAATTCCTGCAATGGCTGATTTTCTATAGAGCTTCCTAAGCCAACTTTATTTAATAGCTAAATCATGGAAATAACCCAGATGTCCCTCACAGGATGAATGGATCCAAAAGCTGTGGTACATATATACCATGGAATTTTACACAGCAATTAGAAACAATGGTATTGCAGCCTTTGAAGGTAAATGGATGGCTATGGAAGAAATTATGCTGAGTGAAATCAGCATAACCCAGAAAACCAAGGGTCGAATGTCTTCACTCATCTGTGGAGGCTGGAACTAGACCCTGACGATTAAGAGAGGTGGTCTATTATCAGGTGTTAAGTCCAGATATCATGTGATATTACAAAACCTAATGCTTTTTTTAGAGATGTTGTGGGAAGGGGAAGGAGGGAGAAGGGTGGGTAATTGGGGAGGGCACTCTTGGGGGTAAATTCAATTTTCAGAATCTATTTACATTATATATTATTTTGTTAAAATTTGTATGATTGTTCAACAAATAAATTTATCAGTAAAAATATATATAAAAATCATTATTTAACAGCAAACAATTTATTGCATTACTCTGAATGGAAATGTTAGAAATTTATGTATTTGCACATATATTCACTCTATTTTTTATTTTAATCAGGAAGATAATGAGTACTTTGCTCTAAATTTCCTGAAGGTAAGAATGAGTCTAGTTTGCTTTGGTCGTCTCTAAAAAGGACTAGAAAGTTATCTTGACCTGTAAATCTGAATGATTAACTAGTTAATATTATGTGTATTAATATTAATGCATTTATATCCCAAGTGTTCATCTTTCATTTGAGCTTCAGATTCATATGTAGACTGAATCATTATTATTAAATAGAAATCCAAATTTCCCTTTACAGAATATCTGTTTTTGGCATCTTTATTCTCCCTCATCCCCACAAAGTATCTTCCTCCTAAATCACATTCTTGTTAACCCAGCAGCTGAGACTCTTTCTTCCTCTTTCTCTGTGCACCCCACTTCTGTTTTCTCTACTATCAATAATGAATGCTTCAACAAAGTTGCCTGCTTCTTCTGTGCTGGAATTCAGTTAACTTTTGTTATATTTTTATTACTTTTGATTATCTCTATTGCTGCCACTGTGGTCAATATTTCATTTTTGTCTCCCTGGGCTATAGAAATGATATCATGTCTCATGTTTTCACTATCTTTGTCCATTTATCACAACAGGACAAGGAATGATTTGTTGTTTTACCTGTTGTTGAATAGCTTTACTGAGATTCAATTAATATACCATTAATCCCTTATTTCATGTGTATAATTTAATAGTGTTTAATATATTGACAAGTATGTCCAAAGACCAGCACAATTCTAGAATATTTTCATTATCTCAAAAAGAGATTCAGATCTCATCTCCACTTCTGTTTCATTCTTCTCCCTCATCATCCCTAAGCAAACACTAAGCTGGTTTCTGACTCAGCATATTCCTATTCTGAATTTTTATACAAATAGAATCATATAGCATGTGGTCTTTTATTATTGGCTTCTTTAATTTAGCATACATTTTCAAGGGTCATCCATGTTGTAGGATATATCAGTACATTTGTCCATCTGAATCCATAGGGAATTGGTTCCAGGCTCCCTATCCAGTCACCACACATTCCAGAATTCATAGATGCTCCTGTCCTTATGCAATATTTGCCTAAAGCCTATATTCATTATCCTACACACTTAAAATCATTGTTAAGTTATAAAAGTTAATGAAATGTTAAAGTTATAAATTAGGTTCTTATACCTCATTGTTTAAGAAAACACTGACAAATCTGTGCAGATTCAGTACAGATGCAATCCCTGGAGTACTAACTACATTTTCTATCCACAGTTGTTTGGATGCATGTGTGCAAAACCTATGAATACAGAGAGCTTACTGTGACTCATTTTATTTTGTAGTTGAATACTATCCTATTTTATGGACATACTATATTTTGTATATCCACTCATTCATTAATAATAGATATTTGGGTTGTTTCCACCATTGAGTGTTATGAATAATGCTGCTATGAATATTCATATACAAGTTTCTTTGTGGGCATAGATTTTCATCTCTGTTGAGTGAATACCTAGAAATGGAATTAATGGATTATATCATAACTTTACGTGTAATGAATTGGGGAACTGTCAAAATGTTTTCAAAAGCCTATATATCATATGCATTCCCAATAGCAGTCTATCAGGGTTCTGTTTTCTCCATATCCTCAACAAAGCATCCCATTACCTGAATTTTTTATTTAGTCATTCTGATGGGTATAAATTAGTATCTCATTGTGGGTTTATGTTTCTGATGACTAGTGATGCAAAGCATCTTTTCTTATGCTTTTTGAGAAGTTATCTTTCTAATGCTTAATTCATTTGGTATCACTCATTTTCCCTGTCATTAAAATAGCCCTAGCAAATAAAGCAGTAGCTTATACATAATAGGAAATGAATAATATTTGAGTGTTTGGTAAATGAGCAAATAAAGAAAAAATAGCTGAGTGGAAATATAGCATTCTCTGAAACACACACCTAAAAGTCCAACTAATGAGATGACATTTCCCATGTTCTTTTCAAAGAACAATGATAAAAAATTAGAGATATTTAGGAGCGTGTATATAGAGATTAAGAATTTGTCTTAAAAGCTGACAGACAGAAGTTTGCTTTTCAAAGTGTGTTTCACAGACTGCAATTATTGTTTTCACCTAGGAATGGTTAGAAAAGGTCTCAGGGACTTAAAAACTAAAAAATGAGCAACAGCTTTAGCACATAATTCTGATGTTTTCCATTATTGCCATTAGTTTTTCTGTTAGATGATGGTGATGTCAGATATTGGTGCTCTACACTCACTATAGCACAACCACTATTGGAAACTTCAGAGAGGTCCACTGTCTTCCCTGCCACTGAACAGGTTTGACACAAAGATCTCTGAAATGTTCTCTAAGGAAGGTATTGAAGTCATTCCTCTATAATGAACACAACCATAATCTCTGAGATCCCTTAATTCAGAAAGCCCCAGATCTGTTACCTATCTAAGTGTGGTGAAGCTACATCCTTCTAGCAACCCCTCATCTTCTAACTCCAGGGTAAATGCAACTTTTTTCCTTAAGTGAGTATGACATCCAAACAACAACGTGAATGTAGAATGGCTTTTGGTTTTCTAACAACTATTGTTTTATCCCTAAGATATACAAAACATTGATACTTCCTTGAACTGTGAACACATAACTCAGAGCACAAGGATTGCCTATCTGCTCATGCTTTTCCCTCTTAGTAGCACCAAGGGCAAAATTAATCACCAATGTTGAGGATCAAAAACATTGTGAAATAACCTAATAAATTACCCTGACATCTATTACCATAGTAATAGTTTTGTACTGCCAAGGAAACAATCAAAAGAATCAAGAGGTTTCCTACAGAAATGGAGAGAATCATGGACTATGATTCCTCTGACAAGGGTCTCATGTCCAGAATCTACAAAATCCTCAAAAATGTCAACTACAAAAACACTAACAGCCCAATTGATAAATGGACCAAAGAGCTAAATAGAAACTTCTCATCAGAGGACATTGATCAAGCCAATGAATACATGAGAAAGTGCTCTAAATCTCTAGTAATCAGAGA